>JAVJIF010008200.1:0-154656 GCA_038442645.1 Agave tequilana
CGGTCGACCGTCCCGGTCGACCGTCCCAGAGGCTCCAAACGTGCACAGTTTTGTGCACGTCGGTCGACCGACCCGGTCGACCGACCTCTGCCTAGTCGACTAGGTCAGTTGACTTAGTCGACTAATAGAAGCCTGGAACAACAATCTGGATCAGAAAAACATGTTAAAATATTTTCTAAAAATCTTTTAACACTTCTAAAAATCACCAAAAATAATTTTATCATTTTATATGAAACACAAACTTGTGATAAACATTTCAAGACATATATCAATCATATAAATTCATTTTTGTGTCTTGCCAATTTTATCAAAACCAACACTAGTATTTTATCAAACTTGATTTTTCAACACATGAATAGGGACATCAAAATAAGCTTGTATAAGAAGTTAAAACCATGTATGTATATCTAGAACATATCTAATATACATAAAAACTATTTGAGCTTGTTTTGATCTACTATTCATGAAAACCAAAATCCAAACATAAATCTTTGTGTGTAGTGTGCACTTGAGCATATCAACTATACTAAGCTTTATAAATGGATCTAAAACACACTATCTAAACTATGGATACCCAAGTCTTCTTGACGATCTTCATCTTCAAGTAGACTTGCTCCAAAACTCCATCCATGGGCTAGGCAATGTATGATCTTGACGCTTTGGCCCTGGAATCATCATGAAAAGCTTCTAAACACCAACTAATATCTTGGTTAATGATCTGAAACTTAAACAACACAAGATTATTAGTAAACATAACTACATGAGTTAATCATCATCAAAACTAGAGTGGAAGGCCTTTGGGCCAACACGAACAAATAGTCCCACATTGGCTAGACATGGGGATGACTTTGGGTATATAAGGATTTAGGCTACTCCACTAGAATGCTAGTCTTTTAGGATGGTGCCCTAAGTTTTTACAAATGGTATCAAAGCCATGCTCCGAGCTTAGTCGTGTGTGTGGTGGTGTTCGATCCCTAGGGCACTGATTAGTCTCTAAAATTGCATATTTCATACCACTCTTTACATTTATTTAATATTAAATCTAGTTAATAATACCTTTCTTGCATGTTTCTAGGTCCATGGCATGAAATAAAGAAGAAGACCCAAAATCACCATTTAATTGGTGATTAAAAGCCTACAAATATAGCCATTGACCCTGGAGGGCGGTTTCGTCAAAACCAGTTGCCCAAATCTGTATTCGAGGAGGTACACCCGACAGGGGGACAAGAGGGGAGCATGCCGCAGGCGGCGCCATGCGTGGCTCTAGAAGAGCCACGGAACGCGTTTTGCTGGTTTTCACGGCTCTTGTGTGGAGCCGCGGGCCAAGATTTGACGAACGGCTCCGTATCTGTACCCTGATTCCCCTTTCGCCTATAAAAGCCTTAGGATTTTCAGAACTGAGAGAGGGGAAGTTTTGAGGAGTTTTAGTGTAATTTTAGAGTAGTTTCTTCTTCTTAGGGTAGTTTAGGTTTGTTCTTCTTCTTTCTCTTTATATTTTTCATTTCTTGTAGATCTTGTAATAGGAGAGAGAGTGGTACATGGTTGGAAAGTTAGAGTGCTTGTAATAGAAGGTGACAATGTATGAAAGGTTCTCTCTTTATCTCTCCTTATTTTCTTCTTTTAAACTTTTTACATGTTTAGCTAGTTTTCTCATGGCAACTAACTACTAACACTAACTTGCTAACTTCTTACTTGATAATTCACATGAATCTAATAGCCTCTACTTGGCCTTGCTCTTGCAAGAGCCATTGATGGCTCATGATGATGGATTCTAACACTCTAACATCCTAATTCTCTAACAAGCTAACATTACTTTATTCCATGCTTACTCTTTCATAGCTTTGATGGTTTAACTATAGCTTGCACTTATTTGTTGAGTTTGGATGTGATGAGTTATCTTATAGGTTATGCTTTGAAATGCTTTTGAACCAAGAGCTAGTAATGGCCAATGATACATGTGAAGCAACTATCACTAAGAAGTTAGCATGTTTAGCGGAGTCTTTAGTTAGTAGTAATGAGTTTTCTTTATCTTTTTTACTTTGTTTAGATATATCTCAAAAACCGCAAATACATTCTTTTCTATGTTTCTCACTTCTTCGTGTTTCACCGTACACTTCTCTTTTCATTCTTTATTTTCTTTTCTTTTCATTCTTTAAAACATTGAAGAAACTTTAATACACACGTGAACATTTTGGTAAAGATTCTATCACTTCCCGTCCCTGTGGATTCGATCCGTTTAGCCTCTATGCTATAACGAAAGTATCAAGGAAGTCAAAGCACGCACTTTTGACTCTTGATCTCAAAACATACACTTTTTGTGCGTGGTTTCCCCCGATCAAATTTTAGCTCCATTGCCAGGGATAGGAACGGTTTGATTTCATGTTTTTATTAACTTTTCTTCTCTGTTTTTTGGTGTGCAGGTCAAATTTTTTAGCATTGTAGAAGTTCACACTTGCTTTGGTGTGGTTGGGTAAATTCTTGTATATTATTATATTCTGCTGTTACTTTTTGTTTATATTACCTGTGCACTGTAATAATTTTAAGAACTAAAATACGGTAATTGGATGTTTTAAAATGATTTAGACATTTACATTTAGGCACGTGTCGATTTCAATTCCAATATACTGTATTTTATTCTTGTGATGTTGTAATCTTGATAGAGGTGTACATATTGCATTGCATATAGTTAGGACAAGTACGTGGGTAATTTACTCTCTTTGTGTGTTCATTCTTCTTATATTGCACATTGCACGAATTGAACTTAAGGGCAAAACCTAATACAATATAAGGTGGGGAAGTTATTACCCTCCCTTAGCCCAAAAATCACCTCCCCACTCACACAACCCAAGCCTAAATAAAACTTGCTAGACTGTGGCCCCTAGGGACATCTCAGACTAATTTAAGAGATTGACCTAAGAGGGAAGTTGTTTGAAGTTGATTCTTATCAAATCAATATCGAAGGTTGAGGACTGAGAGGCGAAACCTCAAAGAACAGTGGTTTGGCTTAATTAGGCTCATTGCTCTGACATGGATACCTCCCATTTATCTTGCCCCTACTTGGCCGATTAACTCGTGGTCAGATTCCAACATTGTACCCCTTGTGGACAGTTTAACCAGTTAGGAGTCATCTAGGTCTAAGTGAACCGCATAGCAAGCTTATTTTCTTTTTCTTTTTCTTTTTCTTTATTTTTTTGTTTGTTGTTTGTTTTTTTTGTGTAAATTGTGAAATGGATTTTAACAATAACAATTTTTTTAATCCTATATGAATCCATATTTCACCCCGACCTCATTAGACTCGGATAAATCTGACCCGACTATGTACAATATGAACCAATCATATATGTCGGGTTGGCATTATCCGACTCAATATGACCCATATCCTCAATCCTATGACTATAATTTTTAAAATAATTTTCACTCTTCACAGAGTTCATGGGGATGCACCTTCCTCGCGTTAAATTTTCAACCACATTGTCCACAATTTCCATAATATTCATTCCCCGATTCTGCTTCATATCCTCCTTTTCCTGAACCACCAATTGAAGAAAAATCATCGTTGCAAAGGACTTGGAAGAAGCGATGAGGCCCAAAAAACAATTTGAAAACATGATGGCCTCATCATGTCCACAAAATTTCCAAAATTCATATTGTTCTTTTCCAGAACCACTCAAAGAAAATTGATTGTGGGAAAAACTATTGAATTCATGCAAGAGACCGAGCGAATAATACAAAACATGATTGAGTTCCCATGTCTATCAGATATTCATATGACTCAAGAATCATGTCATTTTGAAAATTCAGTTTCAATTTCATCATACCAACCTAAACTTGACCAACATCCAATTCTTGATAGTTTGACAAGTTATCTAATTCCTAAAATTGAACTTGAAGATGAATGTGAGCTTGAGCTTCAATTTAGCGATTCGAGTCTAATTCTTGAATCAATATTGACTCCTGTAGTGTTACCTAAACTAGATAACGTTCTTAAGCCAGTTTTGATTACCATAATTCCTGAACTTGAATCGATCATTTCACTCATTCATATTCCTTCCGTGGACGAAAATCAAGATTTAATTTCGTAACATCCATTTGAACTTGCCTGAAATTTTGAGAACCATCTTGACATTTTGGCAAGTTATCCTTTTTTTGAAATTGAACTTGAGCTTGAAAGTGATCCTGAACCTTAAGTTGATAATTCCATTTCACTTTTTGATCCAATAATGATTCGGAATCTTTACTGAGTTTTTCTCTATTCAGGAGTCAACATTGAATCCTATACCAGTTCACCAAGAAATTGAATCACAAATATCTTATGATCATACTTCATTGATGGGGAAAGTGTGTGAACATCAATTCTTTGGTTTGGACTTCATTTTTGAACCAATTTCGACTCCCCTTTTGAATCTTGACTTGATCTGAGTCAAATTCCCGAGTCAGTATTGATTTTTATTCCTGTTCCATTTGAGTCCAAATCAATCATTCTCCCAAAATCACACTTCATGTTGGGCAAGTGATGTTGAAAAAGACTCAGTAATTATTTTAAAAATTAGAAATAGATGCGAGATAAATTTTTAAAAAAGACCATTCGCTCAATCATTCTTTTACTAGATCATATTAGAGAGGTCATTGGTGGGTTTTTGCAAGATCCACGATATTGATTGGGTAGCAACGCTTGGCCTAATCGGACCACCACTGGAGCCACCACCATAAGCTAATTTTCCTTCCCTTCCCATTTATTTCATGATACATACACATTCACGATGCATAAATAATGCCTGAGATAAGTGTGGGGGGAGGATTTACTAACATAGTTAGTTTTTAAATTTTTTTTCTTTTTACACTTCTTTTTAGGAAAATTTTAAAATCTTCTTTGTATAAAAACTTTTTCTTTTCTTTTTACAAAACTTTTTGAATTAAGAGAAATAGTTTTGATTTATTTTTAAGAAAATTAAGATTATCTTAGGAATCAGGAAGACCTAAAAATTATGAATTTTTAAACCAAACTAAAATAATAGATCTTATTTAAATTTAGGATAAGTGATCGACAAAAAGCAAACACAAAAATAAGTAAAGGAATGTGGGTCGATGTTACTGCTTTTGTGATTCTTCTGTAGTAGCAAAGTGCTCTACGGGTCGTATCCACAAGGAAGGAGAGCGATGAAAGCTTGATGCGGCTTCTTTGTTTAAGAAAAGAGAAAGTTCTTTGTTTCAAATAAAGAATTTGAAAATGAAAATAAGTTGGTTTCAAAAATTATTTTAGAATGATTTGGTGGTTTGTAAAAGTGATTTTTCTAGATGATAAAAGTGCATGGCTAACTTTCTGCTAAGTGCTCCCACTAATCTCTATCTTCTTGAAGATGTGACCTCACGATGGATCATAAGCAAGCATAACCCTTATGCAAAGGAACTATTCACGTGAAAATCGAGTGAAAGTTCTTCCTTTAAGTTTAGTTTTACACGGCAAAAACTTGGACATTCTCTTATCAAGATCCAATTGAAGGCGAAAATACGGGAAGACACAAGTGCACGAATGGTATCGACAAACTTAAAAGAAAAATCTCTAACTTACTAAAACAAGCAATGTTTAAACTCTATAGATCATCAAAAACCCGTTAAGCATGAAATATAAGAGAGCTAACACTTGTAAGTAAGTTAGACTTAGAACCCTCATCTTAAGATGTCATAGTTCTCGTTTGCATATGGTTTGTTTAACATTATTGACTCATTTGGGTTATCAATCAAGTTGTTTGAGATTAGTGAGTTGGTAGTTAGTTTGCCATGCAATGAAGGAGTTAATTAGACATGGTAGTAAAGGAAACAACAAGAGAGAAGAGGTAAAAAGAAAAGGAGTTACAATAAAACAAAGAGATAGAAGCAAATGAAAGCAACTAGCAAATGGAAAGAAGAAAGAGAAGTAATTACTTATATTAGCTTGTCACCCTCCAAATACAACTTTTACACACACTCTCTCTCTTTCACTCTATAGATCATCAAAAATGCGTTAAGCATGAAATATAATAGAGCTAATACTTGTAAGTAAGTTAGAGTTAGAACCCTCGTCTTAAGATGTCATAGCTCTCATTTGCACAAGGCTTGCTTGACACTATTGACTAATTTGGATTATCAATCAAGTTGTTAGAGATTAGTGAGTTAGTAGTTAGTTAGCCAAGCAATGAAGAAGTTAGTTAGACATGATAGTAAAGAAAAAAACAAGAGAGAAGAGGTAAAGAGAAAAGAAGTTACACTAAAATAAAGAGATAGAAGCAAATGAAAGCAACTAGCAAATGGAAAGAAGAAAGAGAAGTAATTACTTGTATTAGCTTGTCGCCCTCCAAATACAACTTTTACACACTCTCTCTTTCACTCTAATGGCTAAACTAACTAGAAGAATAAAAGCAACAACAACTACAACTCCAAAATCAAACTAACATAAAGATCCTAAAGCTCTGGATATCTCCACTGAAGAACCCTAAGGGGTATTTATAGGCACCAGGAGAAAGGGAGCCAGGGGGACAACCCTGGCCCGTAGCATGGGCGCGCCCACACCCGTACTATCGCGGAATGCGGCCCGGGCCGCGTTTCCGCCGCCCTGCCAGGGCGGCACGCGCCTGACTTCGGGCAGCGTGTCGTCCCTTCTGTCTCCTGTCAGCTGGGTCTTCTGGATTCTGGATTTGATGCCCTGGGCTGACAAAATCTCCTCCCTAAGGTCAATGGCTACTTGATAGGCCTTTAATCACCCTTTAAATGGTGATTTACAGTCTTTTTATTCATTTGTACACCATGGACCTAGGATCAAGCAAGTAAAACTTTATTAGCAAAATTTATATCAAATAAATATGCGGATGTGATAAAAATTATGCAAAATTAGAGACTAATCACACCCCTACGCTTATCTTTTTGCTCGTCCCAAGCAAAACAAAAATAAGAAAATTATTATACCACTTTCACAGGTGACGCGATTGCACTGAGCATGTGCAACAAGCCTTTAAACCTCTAGGTTTCCCTAGAGGAGTGTTGTCTCTTGAGGGTTTTCAGTAGATTGCACCTACAAAATCTAGTAATTGAAGCAAAAAAATATTTAGTTGTTAGCAAACCTCTTTCAAAAAAAGAACTTCCAATCATCTAAGTAAAAATGACTGAATGATATAAGAATTAGGTTCAACCCTCATAAATCCTCCTATACTTTAGCCTTCATAAAAGAAGAAATTATGATTTTTCTTTAAATTTAGAAAGAATCTTGTACTCTAACTTCTTCTGTTATTTTACTTTAGATAGATATGCATAATGTGTAAGTGTGTTGTGCTTGGGATTTTTCAACTCAACTTTGAATATCCTTTAATTTTATTAATATTCATCTATTATTCTTGATTTCATTAGGCTTTCTGCTTTACTCATGTAATACATTTCAAACCGATAACTCCCAAACCAGATAGTTTTAAGGCACCAGGTGGAAAAAACACCTCTCAGGTCAAATATGCAAGTAGAGTAGGCCACGAAATCAAGATTTACTTATATATATTTATATTTATTGTTATTTTTTTTTTTGGCGTGAGCAATCATGCTTCTTGAGGCACGATTATCCAGCATTTTTTTCTAGAGTTGTCTCTAAATGTCAAGCATGTGTGTGTAGTTTATGCATATTCTATTAAGGCTAAATAAAAGGTATAAGTTATTTTCCCTATCCCTCCCAACTCTTAGTCAAACCAATATTTCATTTTTATTTAGGTTAAAATAAAGATTCCTTAATAAGGTTCCTTAATTCCTACAAACTTTTGGTATTTTTATAAAGAGTATGAAAATTCTTTTTTCATTTCAGAGATTTTTATTTTTATTTTTATTTTTTTATTTTTAGTAAAAAGTAAAAGAAAAAGTGAAAGTGTTAGCACCCCCCACACCTATCTAATGCATTGTCCTCAATGAATATCATGTAAATGTAAATGCAATAAATAGGGTGAAAAATGATGTTACCGCCTTCGTCGACTCGGACCGACCATGTGCGAATGGCGAAAGAAATGTTCAAAAAAAATATAGAAGGGGTAAGCATATAAACAATAAGTAAAGTTTTTTATTTTATTTTTATTATTTTTGTTTTTTGTTTTTTAATTATTTTATATATAGTTGCAGTGTGGATGGCTGTGGTTAGGTGTATGACGGGCAAAAAGAGTTAGCACACTATCACCCGATGATGCAGGCTTAGTGGTCAAAAAGGGCTTCAGTCTTTGCCCATTCACTTTGAATTTCATGTTGTTCGTAGGATCGACAGTAATCACAGCACCGTGTGAAAAAATGATGCGCACAATGAACGGTCCAGACCAACGAATCTTCAGTTTTCCCATGAAAAATATGAAGCCTAGAGTTGTTCAGCAGAACCTTGTCTCCCAGGGCAAAGTTTTTCCGCTTTATGATCTGATCATGAAAAAGTTTAGTCCTGCTTTTGGTGATCTGAGCATTCTCATAGGCTTCATTCCGTATGTCCTCTAATTCTGAGATCTGCAGTCTCCTTAGCTCACTGGCCTTACTCAGATTAAAATTGAGTTGTTTAATGGCCCATAGGGCACGGTGTTCTAACTCTACTGGGAGATTACAGGCTTTTCCGAATATTATTCTGTAAGGAGACATCCCTAGAACTGTCTTTAAAAGCAGTGCGGTATGCCCACAATGCATCATTGAGTTTGATCGACCAATCCTTTCAATTTTATCAGACAATCTTTTCTAAAATGAGCTTGATCTGTAGGTTGGTGACTTCAACCTGCCCATTTGTTTGGGGATGATACGAAGTAGATAACTTGTGATTGATGGAATATTTCCGCATCAGAGCTTCAAAAAACTATTACAGAAATGCGATCCATTATCACTAATTATCGCTCTGGGGGTGCCAAATCGGGAGAAGATGTTTTCTTTGAAAAATTTGACAATCACTTTGTTGTCATGGGTCTTAATTGGCACAGCTTCTACCCATTTAGAGACATAATCTATAGCAACCAAAATGAACTGGTTGCCGAAGAAATTAGGGAATGGTCCCATGAAGTCGATACCCCAAACATCAAAAATTTCAACTTCTAGGATCGGGTTCAGGGGCATCATGTCTCTTTTTAAAATTTTCCCAATCCTCTAACAATTTGCACATGTCTTGTAAAAGTGGTAGAAGTCTTTGAATAAAGTGCGCCAGTAAAACCCACTCTGTAAAACTTTCTCTGCAGTCATGCGGGGACCGAAGTGTCCTCCGCATGCAAGTTCATGGCAAAAGTTTAACACACTCCTCCATTCTTCCTCTGGGATGCATCATCGAATAATCTGGTCAGGACAATACTAAAAAGATACGGCTCTTCCTAAAAAAAGTACCATACTTGGGCAAAAAAACGACACTGGTCTTGCTCTAGTCAGCAGGTAATTATCTAGTGGTCAGGTAATTGACTATGTCCGCATACCAGGGTTCCTTAAAAATGCCCAGGATGTGCTCGTCTGGAAAATCCTCATTGAACGGAGCTTGTATGATGGGTGCATTTAGAATTCGTGATAGAGATGATCAGCGACCACATTTTCTATACCTCGTTTATCCTGAATTTTCAGGTTAAATTCTTGAAGCAAAATGATCCACCGAATCAGTCGGGCTTTTGTTTCCTTCTTGGTCATGAGGGATTTTAGAGCCAAGTGATCTCTGAAAATCACCGTCTTCGAGCCTAACAAGTAGGGCTAAAACTTCTCTAATGCAAAGACAACGGCCAAGAATTTCTTCTCGGTCGTTGTATAATTCTGCTGGGCGTCATCAAGGTCCTACTCGAGTAGTAAATCACGCGCTGCGTATTATCGATGCGCTGTCCTAGAACAACGCCAATAGCAAAATCAGAAGCATCGTACATGGTTTCAAATAGTTGTGCCCAATTAGGAGCAGAAATAATAGGCGCAGAAATAAGTTCTTACTTAAGCTCCCCCCATGACTTGAAACATTCATCGTAAAAATCAAAGGGCATGTCCTTTGCGAGCAGGTTTGTTAAGGGCTTAGTGATCTTGCTAAAATCCTTAATGAACCATCGGTAGAATCTAGCATGCCCTAGAAAAGATCTAATATCCTTGATGCTTTTGGGTGGTGGACGCTTAGCAATCACATCAATTATCGCCTTGTCCACTTCAACGTCTCTTCTAGAAATCTCATGGCCTAGAACGATCCCCTGTCTCACCTAAAAATACACCTAGAGGGGGGGAGGTGAATAGGTGTATGGCTAATCTAATGATCAATAATGCGGAATTAAAAACTTAATGCAACACACTTAGTGTAACCAACGAGTGTAGCTGAATTCCCGGTGAAGCGCTCTGGACTAAGTCCTCTGAATTCCTCTAAATAAGAGTTGCTATATAAAGCTCTCTTAGTTAAACACAAGTATGGGCACACACAAACAACACAAGCATGTATATGATATGGCAATATAAATCAATGCACAATGTAAGAGAGAGAGAGTTAGAGAAAGTGGATCAATCGCAAACACCAAGATATGTTTCGAGTTCGAGCACACAGCTCTACGTCCCCGCCTTCATACAGAAGGATTTCCACTAACTTGTCCACACAGGACTACCACACAGGGAACCTCCACTGAGGATTTGGGGCAAATACAATTAGGAGTACACAACTCTCTCAACTAATACAACCTCTCACTAGAGGCAGGCACAAAATAAATCACCTCTACACTAAGAGGGATAGGCACAAAGCCACTCAAACAACAATCACCTCACACTTGAGGGATTCCAACACAATCTCCACCTCTCACTAGAGGGAGCCAAATACCACTTCCACAATCATCTCACACTTGAGGGATAACAACTCAATCACCTCTCACTAGAGGGATATCACAATCAATGGAAGGTTTACAACTAGGTGATCATAAAGACAACAAACAACTTCTTTTCCCACAAAACAAAGATCCTATAGATAGGATAGAAGATAAGCTCAAGTGTGAGAAAACAAAGAGTTTGGAAATCAAAAACTCAAAGAAAAATACTTGGGAAAACTTCTAGGATATGATTGAAATGAAGAACAAAAATAAATCCCAAAGACTTCTCTTTTTCTTTGATTTTTCCAACTCTTTAAAACAAATGAAGATAGATCTTTTTGGCTCTAAAACACTTTTAAAGCTTGCTTTTAAAAACACTTAGGAAGATAGAAATTTTTGCTCTAAAAATTCTTGTTAAAAACCAACTCAAATGGGGTTTATAAACCATTTGGAAATCTGTGCGTTGGCAGCTGAAAAGGGCCAATTTGCCCTTCATGTCGACCGGCCGGTTGACCGGCCAACGGTCAAAAATTTGACTGTTGAGCCCAGCGGTTGATCACCTGGTCGACCGTGCCCAGAACCAGAGAGCAACGACTCTCTGGCCAGTCGACCGCCCTGTCAACCGAGCAGATACAGAAAGCAGAGCTCTCTGTCCGGTCGACCGCCCAGTCGATCGGAGGTATTTCCAGAGAGCAGAGTTCTCTGGCGGTCGACCGACCCGGTCGACCGGCCTCCCCAGCAAGGCTGCGTGCACGTTCTGTGCACATCGATCGACCGGCCCGGTCGACCGCTGACTGCTACGGTCGACCGGCCCGGTCGACCGGCAGTCAGCCAGCTTGACAGATTTTGGGACTAAAAATGTTAGATTTAATCTTTTATAAAATCCCATAAAAACATATAAATTCCACAAAAATCAGTTCATGTTATATCTTTGAAATACAAATATGTTTGAGCAAAAATTAAATCATATTACAAATATTTTGAACCATTTTGTGACTTGAAAATTTTGTCTTAAACCAAAAACTGTATTTTCCAAAACTTGGATTTTTGAAATGGAAATCCGATTTTTCAAAACACATGTAAATACAAAAAATGATATTTAACAACTTTGAAGCATGTTGTATATGGATAGAATCCAATATACATGAAATATAGTATATCTATGTTTTTGATATAAAAACCAAGATCGGTTAAACTGAAAACCAAAACCAATAAACAAGAAACTTAAAACATGTGTGTATTATGAACTTGATCATATCTCACTATCTAATCTTTACAATGGATCTAAACAAGATTTAACTAAAACAAATCGAAGCTTTCTTGTTGAATGCCGTCACCAAGTTGACTCGATCCAAACGCGATTCCCCGAGCTTGACTCCAACCGAGTGCTAGATGTGAACTTGACGCTCGAGCTCTTGAATCACCATGTGAAAGCTCCAAAACACCTTTGTTGAAGCTAATCACCTACTAATATCTTGGTTAAATATCTGATACTAAATATCAAAAGATTATTAGTAAACTATAATTACATGAGTTAATCATCATCAAAACTAGAGTGGAAGGCCTCTGGGCGAACAATCTCCCCCTTTTTGATGATGACAAAACTCATGGAGTTATATATGCATGGATTAAAGTTAAGCTTCAAAGAAGCTCCCCCTTAACTTATGCATAGTAATAAGCAATAAGATATGCAATGAATACTATAAAAGTAAACATGCTTTTGATACCAAAATTTAAAATAAACATGTTCTTAAATACCAATTGGAAATATAAACTTAAAATAAACATGTTCTTAAATAATTGCTCTTGATACCAATAAAAATTTCAATAAAAGCTCTTGATACCAACAAAACAAAACAGCAAAATATGTTCTTGATACTAATATCCATGCTCTTGATACCAATATCAGCAAAACATAAAATAAATGTTTTAATATAAACTTAAATAAACATGCATATATACTATATATACTAAACATGCATATATACTAAAATACTTCTCCCCTTTTTATCAATCATCAACAAAAGGGTTAAAGTAAACAATAAAATAATATTCTCCCCCTTTTTATCTGAAACAAAAATCAACAAGGGGTGAAATCAAATCAAAACATTATGAACCAATTGAAAAAAAATTATATCAATTTAGTGCAAAGGTATACTTAGAAACATCATGATACTAAATGATGATACCAATTGAAAATAAACGAAATATTTTGAAGAAACCAACCAAAAAATTTTGATATCAATTGAAAGATATAAACATATAGGTAACCTTGATACCGATTGTAAAAATTAGTACCAATTGAAAATATTTTACACTTTTGATACCAATTTGAAAAACATACACTAATCTTTTTGGTTAAGCACTAAACTCATTTTATAATAGAGATACCAAATAGAGAATAATATCAATTTAATATTTTTGATACCAATATTGAAAATGAAACATATACCAATTGAATTTTTTTTCATTAGGAGCGTATGATACCAAAATGAAAAACCAATAACATTTTTCAATCATTTTTCAACATAAAGTGTGGGAGTAAAATACCAAAGGTAAATAAAACCAATTAAAAGGTAAAATATGAATTTTCTCCCCCTTTATGAAATACTAAACAAAATGATGCATAAGCTTGTATAAGATACCAATTGAAAAATAATCAATTGAAATATAATTGACATTTAAGGAATCAAGCTTAGCATAACCAAAATTTGTGCTCAAAGATATAGAGATATAGTAAGCACAAATAAAACATATATATATGTATGAAAAATTGAATACCAATCGAAATTGAAACCATTTAAAGTTTAAGCATACATATATAAAACATATATGAGTATACAAAAAGAATGTCAATAGTGATACCAATTGAAAAGATACAATGATACCAATTGAAAATAAAATAAGATCAAGTGTATAACTCATACTTCTTACCATCCATTTTATGCACATGTTTTAAATAAATTTTCAATATGAGCATATAAGGTATGGTTGCCCAACCAACCGCCCTTGGAAGGGTAGGGTTTCCAAAAATAAGTTTGAAAATAATATAACACGTTTGAAAACTCTACTATATGAAGAATACCGCAACTAGTTTAATGATAAACGTGTAAACTAGTACGAAATTCTTCAAGTAAGGAATAAAATAAAAATATATTTCATGAAAAATATGTAAGTCACACGATCATCAACACTCAAAATCTATATAGCACATATAATACTCATGAAAATAAAATCATGAGAAAACATTAAGTAACATGAGTGTATAAGAGTTATGTGAAACACATCATCATGAAAATAGAAAATCAAGTTCAATATGAAATTCCTTAAAACACGAAAATCATCAAAACTAGAATCCTTCAAGGTATATGTATGTTTTGTACAAACTAAAGTATACAGACATAACCAAACATGAACGAATCTACAAAAGTATATGCATGATGGCAAGTGGCTCAAGGATGTATATGTATAACTAATAGTTTAGTCAAAATAGACATATACATGAAGTTTAACATAAACATGAAAAACATATCAAAAATGTGGAATACAAGTCAAAATGTATGAATCATCAAAACTAGACTATGCTAGTACGTCTAATGAGTACAAATGAGCATTCAAGCACAAACATATAATAATCTATTTGTGGCTCACTAGTTGTACAAGTATATATCTAAGTTTTAATGAAAACTAATATCTAAACATGTAGTCAAAACATGAAGCATAGAAATCAAAATAAAACTTATATGATCATTATGGTAAATGCACATGTGTTAGAACTAGGACATACGTATTAGTTAAACTAAAGTGAGAACACTAAATATAAATCCATATAAGCATGGGTGTCTCAAATACTAATTACGTATATCACTAATCTAAATATCATGACATTTAACATACTAATCAAGAAACATCAAAACATGCTAAAAATGAATAATATGAAAAGCATGTAAACATAAATGGGAGTTAGAAATCGTTACCAAAACCAATAGGGGACATCTCTATATCCCAAACCTTGGTAGTCCTCCCACCAAACTCCCTTGAAAGTGATGCATCGAAATAGTCATCTTTAAGCTCGGAAGGCATCCACCTCAAGGCACCATTACTCTCATGTCATGTGAGAGCCCACACCTACATCAAATAAAATAGAAGTGATTTTTGGTACCTATACTCTTTTGGGTCCATGGGGGTTAGCTCCTTTCCTAACTCAAACAAATTTATTTACTAAATTAGAATCATGTATCCTATCATAACAAAATTTAGTAAGGTGGCCCTTACGTCCACAATGTGTACAAGTGTACACAAGAGCATACAAAGTGTTATGGGTGTGAACGTGAGGAGCATGTGTATGTCGTGATTTGTTTGCATGCATAGAAGGAACTTATTTCTTTTGAAACAAAGATTCCAAACGTGCATGGTTCATGGCACAATGGCTCAAAGTGGAGCCCGAACATTCAACACTCTTCTTAAGCATACAAATATCATGTTTAATCATGGAAGAAGAGGTGCATGCAATAGGTATGCTAGATGATGAAGCTACACTAACATGGCAAACATGAGAATCAATACCATTTTTCAAAGATTTATTTTCATTTAAGCAATCTTTCAATTCTTTTGAAATCAAATCAATTTTGTTTTTCAAAGAATCATTTTCTTTTAAAACAAAAACAAGTTTTGAAGATAGAACTTCATTTTTCTTCAAAACATTTTCACAATCATTTTTATTTTTCAAAATCTTTTTCAGTTAAAGCAAGTTCAAGTCGGGTTTTCAAAGAGTCACACTCATTTGAAATCTCAACCTTCTCTTGTAAAGCCAAATTAAGTTTTAAACACAAATCCTTATTTTCTTCTTTTAGTCCAAAACTCTTCTTTTTTAAAAGATTATATTTTTCAAGTAATTTTTCACAAACAATAAAGAGTTCTTCATTCAAAGCATTAGCATCAATAATATCATCTCATGAAGAACTAGCACAATCATCTAGTTGAGATTCCAAATATTCCTCAAGGGAGTCATTCCCTTGGACATGTAGCATCGTTGTTCGGATTCATCCTCACTAGATTCCTTCTCCACTTGGATTGGCAATTGAAGCTTTGGAGAGGTCAAGATGTTCCACACTGCAAAAGCGGAAACACAATGAGAAACCATATTTAAATATTCTTTACTAAGAGATGCTCTAAGTGCCTTTAGGGCTAGTGCATTGGCCTCTATATGTAAGCTATTACTAAGGTAGGATTCCTTAGTAATGGCAAGACTTTGTAACCTATGACTTTTAAATGGCAACTCATCAGAACCTTCCTTATATCAATTTTAGAGATATCAAACATGGGAGGGACATCCATAAGTGCAAACTATATGTGTGCAAATGCAAATGATAGATTAGCAACCACGATCACACTCCTAGGTGGTTAAACCTAATATCAGGAGCGTAGGCTCTGATACCAATTGAAATACACATGGGGGGGTTGAACAGGTGTATGGCTAATCTAATGATCAATAATGTAGAATTAAAAATTTAATGCAACACACTTAGTGTAACCAACGAGTGCAGCCAAATTCTCGGTGAAGGGCTCCGGACTAACTCCTCTGAATTCCTCTAAATAAGAGTTGAGATGCTATGTAAAGCTCTCTTGGTTAAAGACAAGTATGGCACACACAAACAACACAAGCATGTATATGATATGGCAATATGAATCAATGCACAATGTAAGATTGAGAGTTAGAGAAAGTGAATCAATCGCAAACACCACAGAGCTCTACGTCCCCGCCTTCACACAGAAGGATTTTCACTAACTCGTCCACACAGGACTTCCCACACAGGGAACCTCCACTGAGGATTGGGACAAATACAATTGGAAGTACACAACTCCTCTCTCAACTAATACAACCTCTCACTAGAGGCAAGGCACAAACAAATCACCTCTACACTAAGAGGGATAGGCACAAAGCCACTCAAACAACAATCACCTCTCACTTGAGGGATTCCAACACAATCTCCACCTCTCACTACAGGGAGCCAAATACCATTTCCACAATCATCTCACACTTGAGGGATAATAACTCAATCACCTCTCACTAGAGGGATATCACAATCAATGGAAGGTTTACAACTAGGTGATCATAAAACCACAAACAACTTCTTTTCCCACAAAATAAAGATCCTATAGATAGGATAGAAGATAAGCTCAAGTGTGAGAAAATAAAGAGTTTGGAAATCAAAAACTCAAAGAAAAATACTTGGGAAAACTTCTAGGATATGATTGAAATGAAGAACAAAAATAAATCCCAAAGACTTCTCTTTTTCTTTGATTTTTCCAACTCTTTAAAACAAATGAAGATAGATCTTTTGGCTCTAAAACACTTTTAAAACTTGCTTTTAAAAACACTTAAGAAGATAGAAATTTTTGCTCTAAAAATTCTTGTTAAAAACCAACTCAAATGGGGTATTTATAACCCATTTGGAAATCTGCCCGTTGGTAGCTAAAAAGGGCCAGTTTGCCCTTCCGGTCGACCCGCCGGTCGACCAGCCAACGGTCAAAAATTTGACCGTTGAGCCCCACGGTCGACCACCCAGTCGACCATGCCCAGAACCAGAGAACAACGGCTTCTGGCCGGTCGACCGCCCGATCGATTGAGCTGGATAGAGAGAGCAGAGCTCTCTATCCGGTCGACCGCCCGGTCGACCAGAGGCATTTCCAGAGAGCAGAGCTCTCTGGCGGTCGACCGACCCAGTCGACCGGCCTCCCCAGCAAGCCTGCATGCACGTTCTGTGCATGTCAGTCGACCGGCCCGGTCGACCGCTCACTGCTACGGTCGACCGTCCGGGCGACCGTCAGTCAGCCAGACTGACAGATTTTGGGAGTAAAAATCTTAGGTTTTTATCTTTTATAAAATCCCATAAAAACACATAAATTCCACAAAAATCAGTTCATGTTATATCTTTGAAATACAAACATGTTTGAGTAAAAAATAGATCATGTTACAAACATTTTGAACCATTTTTGTGACTTGAAAATTTGTCTTAAACCAAAAACTGTATTTTCCAAAACTTGAATTTTTGAAATGGAAATCCGATTTTTCAAAACACATGTAAATACAAAAACTGATATTTAAATAACTTTGAAGCATATTGTATATGGATAGAATCCAATATACATGAAATATGGTATATATATGTTTTTGACATAAAGACCAAGATCGGTTAAACCGAAAACCAAAACCAATAAATATGAAACTTAAAACAAGTGTGTGTGTTGTGAACTTGAGCATATCATACTATCTAATCTTTACAATGGATCTAAACAAAATTTTAACTAAAGAAACCGAGGCTTTCTTGTAGAATGCCGTCTCCAAGTTGACTCGATCCAAACGCGATTCCCCGAGCTTGACTCCAACCGAGTGCTAGATGTGAACTTGACGCTCGAGCTCTTGAATTACCATGTGAAAGCTCCAAAACACCTTTGTTGAAGCTAATCACCTACTAATATCTTAGTTAAATATCTAAAACTAAATATCACAAAATTATTAGTAAACTATAACTACATGAGTTAATCATCATCAAAACTAGAGTGGAAGGCCTATAGGCCAACATTACCATGAAGTGACATTTCCCCAGTTCAGAGTTAGATTTTTTTTCCTTGCA
Organism: Agave tequilana; assembly: GCA_038442645.1. Lineage (NCBI taxonomy): Eukaryota > Viridiplantae > Streptophyta > Magnoliopsida > Asparagales > Asparagaceae > Agave > Agave tequilana. The sequence continues at coordinate 18,404 of JAVJIF010008200.1, forward strand.
TCTTTGCAGAACTAACTCAAGATGATGAAGATATTATTCAAATGAATCTCCGTAGATAGAGAAGTCATCCATGAAAATCTCAAGAAAACGTTCTACCATGTCGGAGAACAAACTGAGCATGCACCATTGGAATGTTGCGGGAGCATTGCACAATCCAAAGGGCAAGCGTCATAAGCGAAGATTCCGAACGGGCAGGTGAACATGGTCTTTTTCTAGTCTTCTGCAGCAATGGGGATTTGATTGTATCCTAAGTACCCATCTGGGAAGCAATAGTACTCACGTCCCGCTAAGCGTTCAAGCATTTGGTCGATGAAGGATAACGGAAAGTGGTCTTTACGGGTGACTATATTCAACTTTCTATAGTCAATACAAACACGAACCTTGGTAGGTAGTCTTATTTGTACTAACTCTTTTTGCTCATTTTCAACCACCGTAAAGCCAGCTTTTTTCGACACCGCATGAACAGGGTTAACCCATTGGCTATCAGAAATGGGATAAATGATCCCATTATCTAATATTTTTAAAATTTTCGCTCTTCCTGCCTCTTGCATAAGTGGGTTAAGCCTGCATTGTGGGTCCCTCCTAGGAGTCGCTTCATCGGTTAAATGGATTCTATGTTGAACTATGGCTGGACTTATCCCTTTGATATCCTTCATTGTCCATCCAATGGCTTCCGTATGTCTCTCTAGAATTGACATTAAGCTGTCCTCTTGTTGCTCAGTCAGGTGGGATGTTATGATGACTGGCAGGGTTTCTCTTCCGCCCAAGTAGGCATACTTGAGGTGTTCGGTAAGGCATTTAGCTCTAGGGAAGGTGTTGCTTCATTGGAGGTAATATCTGGACTTTCAATCCTATATTGAGGTACATTTAGGCTTGATGCCTAGTTCACTGCCGAATCTATGATCTGGTCTAGATTAAAATCCTTAGACTCTAGATCAAACTCTGCCTCTATTTTTATCTCCATACTTTCCTCATGCTCACTGGTCAGATTTTCAATGGAATTGACCTCAAAAGTCTAATTATTGATATCCCTGGGTTGTCTTCCAAGATTGAAGACAATGATTTCCTTCGTCATGTCTCCAAAGGTCAATCGCATGGACCCATTCCTACGGTTAATTATGGTATTGGTTGTAGCAAGGAATGGCGTCCTAAGATGACCAGAGTTTGAGACCGCGGATTTGACACAGGTTGGGTCTCAAGCACAATGAAGTCAACGAGGTAGATGACATCCCTGACCCGGATAAGGACATATGTGATTTTCCCTTCGGGATTTTCACAGATTGGTCAGCTAACTGAATGGTGACTCGAGTTAGACTCAGCTCGCCTAACCCAAGTTGCTGGTATACTGAGAGAGGTAGCAAGTTGATACTTGCTCCCAGGTCAAGTAGTTTTCTGCTAATTTTGGTTTGTCCTATGGTGCAGAAAATTGTGGGACATCCGGGATCCTTGTATTTCATCAGAATGGGACCAGACAGAATTTCGCTTATATTAGTTGCCAAGAACACTATCTTGGGCACATTTGTCTTTCTCTTCTTTGTACATATATCCTTAAGAAATTTGGCATAGGTTGGGACTTGTTGGATAGCGTTAAGAAGAGGCATATTCAGTTTGACCTGGTTAAACATCTCAAGCATCTTCTCCATGTGCATATTCTTATTGTTGTTTCTAAGCCTATTGGGAAAGTATGCTACAGGCTTATGAACTTATTCAACAGCTTTATCCTCGTCAGATGTTTGTGGAGCAGATTGAGAGGAACTAGCGGAGGTGGAGGCTGGAGTAGGATCAATGTGGACTGAATTTTTCTGCTGGTAGACTTGGTTGTCCACCTTCTTTCCAGATAGAAGTGTGTCAATAGTATTACACTGGTTGATCGAAGGATCCTGAATTTCATATGCTTGATTGGAGTTTTTTGGGTTAACTAGCGGCTGACTAGGTAAAGTACCCTTTGGTCTTTTACTTAGAGAGCTAGCTAATTGGCTCATCTATATTTCCAATCTCGATATGGCCTGTGAATGTTTGCTCAGCGTTTGTCCCTTATTTTGCATGAAGGCAGCTTAGGACTTCATAAAAGCTTCCATGCTCTCCTCCAGCTTGCTGAAATTCTTTTCCATTGATGAACTTTGGGAAGAGGAAGATGGAGCTTGACTGGGGAAATTTGGTGGAGGACTGGGATGGTGAAAATTGTTAGAGAAATTAGGCATGGGAGGATTGTTCTGGGCCCCAGAGAAATTTGGGTGATTCCTCCAACCAGGTTTGTATGTTTGCTAGTAGGGATTGTGTTGCGGCCGTGAGTAGGCCGCATTCATATGCTCCGGTGGCACTTGCTGAGTATGAAAAACAGGGCACTCTTCAAAGACATGGTTTGGTGCCTGACAGTATGAACAACCTAGATTGTGAATTGGTGGTGGATTGATCTGGTCAACATTGGCTGGCTCTTTTGTTTCTAGAGCCTCTATTCTCTTCATTAGGGTTGCAATCTTAGCTTCTGCAACTATGCATGATTCTAGAGATAGGAACCCTCCTCTTGAAGTTATAGATTGTGAATTCCTTGGTTGTTTCGAGGCTGGCTCCCATTGTAGGGTTTTCTCAGCTAAATCTTCAAATAAATCCCAACCTGATACTCATCCTTTTGTAAGAACCCTTCCTGATACATGGTTTCTAATAGGATTTTCATCTGATAATCTAAACCATAATAGAGAATCTGGTACTGAGGTCATTTCTCCACACCATGATGAGGGCACTGAGCTAGGAGGTCTTTGAATCACTCAAAGTATCTCCAAAATGGTTCGCTCGGTTCTTGCCTGAACTGCATGATATTCTTTCTAATGAGGGAAGTTTTGTGGATTGGGTAGAATTTCTTCAAGAAGGCCTTGACAAAATCATCCCACGTTGTAACTGAATCTGTCGCCAAACTGTATAACCATTTTTTAGCTAGGTCCTTTAGGGAAAAGGGGATGAAACGTAACCTAACGGTATCGTCTCCTAGCTGGGGAATACGCATCATGAGGTACACTTCTTCAAATTTCCTAACAAAGAAGTATGCTTCCTCTGATTCTAAACCATGAAACTTTGGAAGAGTGTTGATAATTAAGGTTTTAATTCAAAATCATTTTCATTTGCCTCAGGCAGTTTTATACAAGATGGCAATGAGGATCTGAATGGGTAAAACCTGTCCTGAAGTGATGCCATCACCGGTTCTGGATGCAAGGATAGAGAAGTGTTTCTAGTTAATCTGGAAGTTACAGGATCTTTCTCCCGCTCTTGCATGCAGCACACCACAAATAACGTAAAGACAACAAACAATCGAAAAGAATAAACAAAAGAAAGAAAAACAACCACAAAGCCTTAGTCTAAAGTACCAGGACCTAGACAACTCCTAACTGGTCGATTCTTCCGGGGAGGTTGTTGCATGAACTCGACTACAAGCTAATCGGTTAGGAAAGGGCAAAACTTGGTGGGAGGTATCCGAGTGTGAACCACGGGCCTTAATTACGCCAAACTACAGAGCTTTCGAGGCTTTGCCTCTCAATCCACTTTCCTTAGATACCGATTTTGCAGGAGTATAGTTCTTGTAATTTTTACCCTCGGTTAATCTCTTAATGAGTCCGAGATGTCCCTAGGGCCAACGTCTATCAATTTTTAGTTAAGGCTTGAGACAGTGTGAGTGCACTTGGAGGTGATTTTTGGGCTAAGAAAGGGTGATGAAATTCCCACCTTATCTTGTTTATTTAGGTTTTGCCCTTAATGTCAACTGTGTAAGTGTACAGTTTATTCACAACAAGATAACACTCAAAGCGATAAATCACTCCAAATGTTGGTCCTATTCTATATGAATGCACACATACCTTTTCTCCAGCACTCTTCAATAGAAATTAAAATGAATTGAAATAGACACGTGCCCTAAATGCAAGAGTCTAATCCAAATTTCAATTAAGCAACAAGTGAAATTATGTCGAGTTTATTACACATGTATAAGGTGAAGCATTCAAGGAAACTAAAAAATTTGAGAAAGCAATTTGAGCGGTTTTCGGCAACCCTGCAAAAGAGTTTGTAAGTACTTCAATTGGAGAAACTCGCTTTTACACGAATTTTTCGAGGGCAAATGAATCCTCGTGCAAAGTCTTTGGCTACCACTTTCGCTTCCTGTGATAGTGAGCACCTTGATACTTCTCCTACACACAAGAACAAAGAAATTTTTTTAGTATTGAACAGTAAAGCTGTTCCCTCCCCGGCAACGACGCCAAAATTTGATCGGCAAAAAGCAAGCACAAAAATAGGTAAAGGAATGTGGGTCGATGTTAATGCTTTTGTGATTCTTTCATAGTAACAAAGTGGCTCTATGAGTCATATCCACAAGGAGGAAGAGCGATGAAAACTTGATGCAGCTTCTTTGTTCAAGAAAAGATAAAGTTCTTTGTTTCAAATAAAGAATTTGAAAATAAAAATAAGTTGGTTTCAAAAATTATTTTAGAATGATTTGGTGATTTGTAAAAATGATTTTTCTAGATGGTAAAAGCACATGGCTAAGTTTCTACTAAGTGCTCCCACTAATCTCTAACTTCTTGAAGATGTGGCCTCACGATAGATCATAGGCAACCATAACCCTTATGCATAGGAACGAGCGAAAGTTCTTCCTTTAACTCTAACTTTACACGGTAAAAACTTGAACATTCCCTTATCAAGATCCAATTAAAGGAGAGAATACGGGAAGACACAAGTGCACTAATGGTATCAGCAAAGTTAAAAGAAAAATCTCTAACTTACAAAAATAAGCAATTTTTAAACTCTATAGATCATCAAAAACGCGTTAAGCATGAAATATAAGAGAGCTAATACTTGTAAGTAAGTTAGAGTTAGAACCCTCGTCTTAAGATGTCATAGCTCTCATTTGCATAAGGCTTGTTTGACACTATTGACTTATTTGAGCTATCAATCAAGTTGTTAGAGATTAGTGGGTTAATAGTTAGTTAGCCATGCAATGAAGGAGTTACTTAGACATGGTAGTAAAGGAAACAACAAGAGAGAAGAGGTGAAGAGAAAAAGAGTTACACTAAAATAAAGAGATAGAAGAAAATGAAAGCAACTAGTAAATGAAAAGAAGAAAGAGAAGTAATTACTTGTATTAGCTTGTCACCCTCCAAATACAACTTTTACACACACACTCTCTCTCTCTTTCACTCTAATGGTTAAACTAATTAGAAGAAGAAGAAAAGCAACAACAACTACAATTCCAAAATCAAACTAACATAAAGATCCTAAAGCTCTGGATATCCCCAACTGAAAAATCCTGGGGGGTATTTATAGGTACCAGGGGAAAGGTGGCCAGGGGACAACCCATGGCCCAAAGCAAGGGCGCGCCCTCGCCCGTACAACCGCGAAAACACGGCCCGGGCCGCGTTTCCGCAACCCTGCCAAGGCGGCACGCGCCTAGCTTCGGGCAGCGTGTCGTCCCTTCTGTCTCCTGTCAGCTGGGTCTTCTGGATTCTGGATTTGATACCTGGGCTGATAAAATCTCTTCCCTAAGGTCAATGACTACTTGCTAGGCTTTTAATTACCCTTTAAATGGTGATTTAGGGTCTTCTTCTTCGTTATTTGCACACTATGGACCTAGAATCATGCAAGAGAAGCTTTATTAGTAGAATTTTTTATCAAATAAATATGCGAATGTGATAAAAATTATGCAAAATTAGAGATTAACCAATAAGAAGTAAGATCGGCAAGATAATTTGATCTTGATTTTTTTTGCCTTGGATTTATACACTTCACACTTACACAATTTTTTAGGATTGAAACAGAGACTGAAAATGCCATAAAAGTATAAAAAAATGAATGATGATATTAAAAATCACTTGTTGAAGTTGGGTAATTATGCCTTAGGAAGTATAATTATTCAGCCCAGACTGGTGGACAAAAATAAAATAACCCCCTTTAGTTTTGTGGCCTTTTTTACTCGAGTTCTTAAGTCTGAGGGATGTTTTCTCATCTGGTGCCCTAATACTATCTGGTTTGGGAGTCGCCGGCTAACAGCTCACTACCCAGGTAAATAAGAAAGTCTAAGAAAACTAAGAGAAGAAAAAAAAGAGAAAAAATAAATAATATAAATAAATGGCATGAAAGTTAGAGTGGATATCCCAAAAATTTTCACCGTTCATAAAGTGCATATGTTCTAAGAGTTTTATGAAAGATCAAATAATCAATTCAATTTTAAATTCTTACATTTAATTTATAAATTTTTTTGCATTTCAACTTAGTTTAAGGAAGAATAATTTCTGGTTAACCTATAACCTTGAATCACTTAAATTTTCACAAAAATATTTTAACACTTTGCTCTATTTCAAAATGCGTTTTCAAAATACTAACATTTGATTTCTTGCTTTCTGGATTTTGTGTGTGTAATCTGCTGAAAACCTTTAGAAGACAAAACTACTAATCTTAGGGAAACCTAGAGGTTTAACGGCTTGTTGTACATGCTCAGTGCAATCGCGCCACCTGTGAAAGTGGTGTAATAACTTCTTTAGTTTTTTGTTTTGACGAGCAAAAGATAAGTGTGGGGGTGTGATTAGTCTCTGCAATTGTATATTTCATACTGCATCTTCACATTTATTTAATATTAAATCCTGTTAATAATACCTCTCTTGCATATTTTAGGTTCATGGCATGAAATGAAGAAGAAGACCCAAAATCACCATTTAATGTGTGATTAAAAGTTTACAAATATAGCCATTGACCTTGGAGGCGGTTTCGTTAAATCAGTTGCCCAAATCTGGATTCCAGGAGGTACACCTGACATGGCGACAAGAGGGGAGCGTGCAGTAGGCGGCGCCGCGCGAGGCTCTAGAAGAGCCGGGGGAATGCGTTTTGCCGTGTTTTGCGGCTCTTGTGTGGAGCCACGCGCCAAGATTTGACGCGCGGCTTCATACCTGTACCCTGGTCCCCCTTTCGCCTATAAAAACCTGGGATTTCTAGAATTGAGAGAGGGAAAGTTTTGAGGAGTTTTAGTGTAGCTTTGGAGTAGTTTCTTCTTCTTAGGGTAGTTAGGTTTGTTCTTCTTCTTCCTCTTTGTATTTTCCATTTCTTGTAGATCTTGTAATAGGAGAGAGAGTGGTACATGGTTGGAAAGCAAGAGTGTTTGTAATAGAAGGTGACAATCTATGAAAGGTTCTCTCTTTATCTCTCCTTATTTTCTTCTTTCTAACTCCTTTTACACGTTTAGGTAATTTTCTCTCATGACAACTAATTACTAACATTAACTTTCTAACTTTTTACTTGATAATCCACATGAATCTAATAGCCTCTACTTGGCTTTACTCTTGCAAGAGCCATTAATGGCTCATGATGATGGATTCTAGCACTCTTACATCCTAACTCTTTAACAAGCTAATATTACTTTATTCCATGCTTACTCTTGTTTAGCTTTGATGGTTTAAATGTAGCTTGCACTTGTTTCTTGAGTTTGGATGTGATGAGTTATCTTATGGGTTATGTTTTGAAACACTCTTGAACCAAGGACTAGTGATGGCCAATGATACATGTGAGGCAACTATCAATAAGAGGTTAGCATGGTTAGTGGAGCCATTAGTAGTTAGTAGCCATGAGTTTTCTTAATCTTTTTACTTTTTTTAGATATATCTTAAAAATCACAATTACATTCTTTTCTTATGTTTCTCACTTCTTCGTGTTTTACCGTACTCTTCTCTTTTCATTCTTTGTTTTCTTTTCTATCCATTCTTTAAAATATTGAAGAAACTTTAACACACATGTGTACATTCTGGTAAAGCTTTTATTACTTCCCATCCCTGTGGATTCGACCCGTTTAGCCTCTATGCTATAAAGGAAGTATCGAGGAAGCCAAAGCACGCACTTTTAACTCTTTATCTCAAAACATACACTTTTCGTGCGCGGTTTTTTCCCGATCAGGCACAAAGGTGCGGGTGCTAGCAGAAGGCACGGTAAAAGGCCCCTATAAAGCTAGTTCGCTCTCGAGGATTTGGAGCATGACTCCTGTTCCACATAAGGTGTTCCGTCATCAACACGGCGAATAGGTGTTATAGGATGCAATCCTGCTTCACGTAAGACATGTGCTTCAACGCAGTGAAGAAGATCTAAATCTCAATATAGTATATGTTTTTCCAGGTGTGAAGATGGTCTTCCAGGTGTGAGATGAGCTTACCGGGAGACACTTTGTTCAAGAGGGGAATTGTTGTAATTTGTACGATCAAATAGTCCCACATCGGCTAAACGTGAGGATGGTCTTGTGAGTATGTAAGGATTTAGTCTACTCCACCTAAAAGGCTAGTCTTTTGGAATGATGCCCCAAGTCCATACATTAGTAACATAAACTAAAGAAAAGGGATTAGTTGTAGTGTTTCACTAGTATTAGTGGTGAGCAAACTTTTGTAGTTGTTTGTCAGTGTTGTGATTTTAGGAAAGGACGCCCCCATGTTCGGATCGAGTGGGGCGGCGCAGCGGATACGAACCACAAGATCTACCAAGGCAATTTGAAGAAGAGAAGAAGAAGATATTTCAAAGTAGATAGAAAACCAACACACAATATAATATGGTTTCATCGATCAAACAGATCGTGTGTATGTCCACGGGAGAAGGGAGAGAAATTTTATTAAAATTTTAGGAGAGTACAATAAGAGTTACTTACACCTCACGTTAAGAAGTTACAAGCCCTTGATGGCCGCCAAGAACAATGAACCCTTGTGGCTAAGCTTCTTTCACGAATTTCTCACCTAGATGAATTCACCCTTAGGAATTACAAATTCACAGGATTATCCTAGTATACATTGAAGGCCACCCTTAAGGGGTTATTTATATAGCATAAAACTCTCCTAGTTCTAAATAAACTCCTTCAATCAAGGAAACTTGAATCCAACTCGGACTCAAAACAACTACAATACGAATAAAAGAAACTTGAATCCAACTCGGACTCAAAACAGATCCAGAAAAAAAACTACCAAATCTGACATTAATCAACCTTCATGACATATTCACGTCATAATTCTTACAATCTCCCCTTTGACTTGAATACGTCCAAGTTCGAGAATAGCCACCATGCTCCGTGTGCTCGCATCCACGCACAATTGAACGAACTTAACTTCATCTCCATCTCACTCCCTCTTCTCCATAACCTCCTCATGGGGTTCACATCTTGATTAGGTCGAATAAGTTCAGGCCCAACCTGAACTTTATTACCCAATGATCTCCTTGATCTACACAAAATCTATGAGAATTTGCTCCACCATAGAGTAACAATCTAGACTATCTTATTGCAAGCCTAGTCCCAATCTCTCCGAGCTCGAATCCATCATAGTCTCTGATTGTTCCACAACCATCACTTTTAAAGCCGAGGATAACTGCAATCTACCAACTGTAACCTCTAAATTCCGCAACATATACACATTGCTAACACGTTCGGCTTGAAACATCACATCAGCCTCTTTGAAAACTTCCATAAGATCACCTTTTGAACTGAAACAGAACCCTCTCTATGTAGGGCTCCAAGAGAGATGGGACTTGATCGTACATATATTTTGTATTCTTTTCATTACACTCCTACATTTGTCGTGTAATAAATCTGCTAATTTCCTTGTCTTAAATATCTATTTTACAGAAGATAATAATGAAGAGAAAGAGGATTAAACTAAATAAATACCAGTTAAAATCAGATTTAACTGGATCTATTTGGTTAGCTGAGGATGATCCCAGATCTAATTAGAACAAATCAAGGATTGGAGCAAATATTCAGCTGAAGATCAGAGCAAATCAGAAAGATAACACCAAATGGAAATCGATAAAATTCAAATTTTTATAAATCCATTTTGGTTAGCTAAAGATCAACCAAGGATAATATTAAATGCGGAGAGATAAATGGATAGAGAGAAGATCAACATATGAGATGAAGCAAGTTTGACTCAGATTCTTACTGGATATATTTTAGTATTTGAATCATAACTTTCTCTACCGAATCTCAAATCTGATGATTTAAGATGATCCAGAAAGAAGACTTATAGGGCTACAACTTTTATGTTGATCACTGTTTCTAATTCTATCATTTGATAAATGATATTCAGCAATCAACACGCCAATAAACTACAGATCAGAACTGAATATCTACATCAATTCAAGTTTGGAGATAAGGGGAGGATTCAAATTCAGAAACAGCTAGCTTTTCCTATCTTCATACTCCTCTAACCTCTGTATTTCTTTTATAAATAGCTGAATCTCAAAGGCAAAGGGAGGAGCAAGCAGAGAATAGAACTTAGGATAATTTATAGTTTGTAATTTAGGTTTTTAATTTTCTTTTTATGTAATTTTTACTTTTCTTTATGTAACTGAGAGGAGAGACGACTTTCATGGAGGAATGAGAGCATGCTTGTACTGCAGGTGACACCAATGTAAGTGATCTCTTCTTTCATTGTTATTTGAATCGAATCAAAGTTTCTTTTTCTTTCTTTACTCTTGTTTTCTTTTACTCTTCTCTGATGTGTTGCAATCTAAAAGAATCCGATAGCCTCAAGACTGCTTAGCCGTTGCAAGTGCCCTTGATGGCCTATGATGATGAACAACCCTTTTCTTGCTAGTATAATTTGCCCTTTTATTCGTAGTGTAGATCGAGAATGGGAAAGATCTTATACGCTATGCTTGATTGCCTTTAAAGACAAGGTAAGTCGTCGCAACGGATCCAAGGTATATGAGCACTGAAGAGGTAAGTAATTTTTAGGTTGTCTTTCTTTTCTTTTATTCTTTAGTTTCAATATCACAATCTCCAACCATTTTTATCACCCTTTTCAATTTCTTTGTATATAATCCATTTTTTATTTTCTCACCTTCTCAATCTACTACTTTCTCTCTAACTCACTTTAACCTAATTTTTCTCTTTTTCTTTTAAAGAACTAAAGAAGAACTTTAACCATACTTTGTATCTTAGAAGAAGACTTACTAAAAAAGCTTCCATCGCTAGTCCCTCCTTGTGGATCACGACCCGCATAGCCACTTGCTATTCCGGTAAAATTGAGTAACTTGCGCTCTTTAATCTTAAAAGTTCTGAAATACTGTATTTGTGTGCAAGTTTTATCTCAATCAAAATTTTGACGCCGTTGCTGGAGAGGGACGGTAAGTTATTCTCTTTTTAGATTTACATTTTTGGTTAACTTTCTTCTTTGTTCTTAGTGTACAGGTTTGACAACAAGGAATTTTTTGCTACAGTGGACATATAAGTGGCCTTGGACTCTGCTCAAAAAAGTAGAGCCAAGAAGCCCTCAGATTTGCTACATTCCTGTGGCAATCTGAGTGAACTACTAACTTGTATTTTCTGTAGGTTACCTGAATTGTAAAATTTAAATCTGTACTATTTATTTCCTTGTTTGTCTCACTGTACTTCCTTTCTAACCTCAACAGTAAAATGATGTTTGTTAAATACTAAAAACGATTTAGACTTACATTTAGGCACGTGTCTAATTTGTTTACATTTTTCATTACTGTTGAAGAGTGCTGGAGCAAAGGTGTGTATGCATAGCATCTAGTATAAGAACACTTTTGGATTGTTTATATTGCTTAAGTGTTACTTTTCTTGTACACTACACTAAATTGATTTAAGGGCTTATCCTATAAACAAGATAAGGTGGGGAAGTAATTACCCTCTCTTACCCCACAAACAATCTCCTCACTCACTAACCCAAGCCTAACTAAAAATGAGTAGACATTGGCCCTAGGGATATCTCGGACTCAATTAGGAGATGATACCTAAGGGGAAAGGTGTTGGAATTTGACTCCTGCCAAATCAGTTTCTAGGAAGGGGATTAAGGGCCGAAAGCCCGAAGGTTGGTGGTTACTTAATTAAGGAACATTTTTGACGGATAACCTCCTACCAATCTTACCTTGAACTGGCTGATCAACTTGTAGTCAAAGTCTGCATTATACCTCCCATGGATAGTTTAACCAGTTAGGAGTCGTCTAGGTCATAGGTTTACCCTAACTTAGGTTAGAATTTTTTCTTTTTATTTGCTTATTTGTTTATGTTTCTTTGTTTGTGTTTAACATTTATTGTGTGATATGGCTTATAACGATAATTTTTTCAATTTTAATGATAATCCATATTACACCCCAACCTCTTTTTCGGATATCACCAACCCGACATATCATAACTTTAACCAACCTAGTGTGCCGGATTGGTCTTATACGAATCAATATAACCTATGCCCCCAATCTTATAACCATAATTTTCAGAATAATTTCAACTCTTCACAGAGTCAATGGGGATTCACCTCCCCTGAGTCCAATTTTCAACCAACTTGTCCTCTTTATCCAACTTATCTACAATATTTTCAAGATTCATACTCAGTTCCACCAGTCCAAAATAGAAAACCATCAATTTTGGAAATGAATATGCGTGAGTCCAAACAACAATCATAAAATCTGATGGACTCACAATTTTATAACAAATTCTAAAATAACACTTCATCTTTTTAAGACCAATCGCAATAAAACGATGAACCTATCAGCTATGAAAAGATGCTTGAAGCCATGACTCAGGCTCAAAACGCTCGTAATCATGACATAGATATGATGGTCCAAACTCTACGTTCTCACCGTTTGGCCAGTTCTGATGTCGTTAACCATACTGTTAGAGCTGAAGAGTTATGTTGTTTTGAAAAACAAGGTTCCATTTCTGCACAATCATTTGAACTTTCCCAAACTCTAAATTTTGAAAATGATATTGACAGTTTGGCAAATTATTCCTTTCCTAAAATAGAACTTGAAAATGAATATGATCTTGAACCTCAATTTAGTGATTCAATTCTACTTCCTGATTCGATAATGACTCCGGTGTCTTCACCTGATTTCAATCTTTTTCCCGAGTCAACATCATCATGAAATTGAATCACCCATCTTTGATGATCATCATATTGAACTGGACCAATTTCACACTTTTGAAAGTCCTATTGACAAATTGGCAAGTTCTCATTTTTATGAAATTGAACTCAATGAGAAATGTGACCTAGATTCTCAAATTTGTGATCTAGTTCAAATTCCTGAATCAATATTGACTTCTGTTTTGTAACCCGACTTAAGTAATATTTTAGAGTCAGTTTTGATTCCCATACCTATCATTCTTGAACTTGAATCACCAGTATTAAGTCACATTCTATTGTGGGAAACTGAATTTGGACTTGAGTTTTAACTTCTTGATTTGGACCCACTTCCTGAGCCAATTTCGACTCCTGAACCTTTACTTGACTTAAGTCACTTTCCTGAGTCGGGATTAGTTCCAGTACTTCCTGAGTCCAAGTCAATCATTCTATCTTTTCACACTCCATTTTGGGACAAGGCGGTTGACAAAATTGACTCCGAAATTAATTATGGAATTTGAAAATTAGATGGAGTAAAATATTTAATAAAAATCATTCATGTATATATCATCTTAATGGTTTATATTAGAGAAATTTCTAGTGGGTTCCTCCGAACTCTATGAAAAGTCGATTGGGCCGTATTTCATGGACCAATCAGACTACCACCAGAACCACCACCTTAAGGTAGTATTTTCCTTCCCTTTCTTCTTTTTCATGCATCCATGCATTAATTCATACATTGAGGACAATGTTGGCCCAAAGGCCTATCACTCTAGTTTTGATGATAATCAACTCATGTAGTTATGGTACTAATGATCTTGTGTTTATTTAGTTTCAGATTTGTGATCAATATCTTAGTAAGTATGTGGCTTCAACAAAAGATTTAAAGTCAAGTTTTGGAGCTAACACGGTTTGCTTCAAGAGCTTGTGCATCAAGACCACATCAAGTACTCAAGAGGAGTCTAACTCTATGGATCATTTTTGGACCAAGTCAAGAAGATGAGAAGACTTCAAGTGAAGACTTCAAGAAGATGAAGACTTGTGTCTAGGTTTGTTTTTATAAGATTTTATTTTTAGATTAAAATGTAAATGATAGAATAGTTGGTGGATTGCTCAAGTATACCATATACACACACACTCTTGATTTAGATGAGTTTTCATAAAAGAATATTTATTTTGGAAAAATACAAAATAGTTTTCTTTTTGAAAAATACCGGTTTGGTTTTTGGACTTCATATATATATATATATATATACATGTATTTAACCAAAACCATGTTTAGAGCTTAATGTCAAAAACATAGATATTTCACCATGTTTGTGTAGTGGATCATATCCATACACCCTATGCTTTAAAAGTTGTTTAAATATCTTGTTTTTGTATTTGGAGAAGTTTTGAAAAAATAAGTTTGGAAAAACCAATTTGGAAAAATACAAATTTTGTTTTGAACTAAATTTTTCAAGTTACAAAAATAGTCCAAATTGTTTATAACATGCCTTGATTTTGTTCAAGCGTGTTTGTTTATCAAAGTAAAGTGTTAAAACTATTTTGTAAATTTTTCATGAATTTATGGGATTTTATTTAAGCCAAAACGACCAAGTTTTTATTCCCAGAAATCAGTTTCCTAGCTTCAGCCGGTCGACCGACCGGTCGACCGAATCCTGAAGTCGATCGACCGGGCGGTCGACCGACGTGCACAGACGTGCACGCCAGTTTTGGCAGGAGGGTCGGTCGACCGACCCGGTCGACCGTCCAGAGAGCTCTGCTCTCTGGAAAGGCCCCGGTCGACCGGGCGGTCGACCGGACAAAGAGTAGTGCTCTCTCTATCCAAGCCACGGTCGACCGGCCGGTCGACCGCTGCCCCAACAGTCAGAAAAATGACCATTGGCGGTCGACCGGGAGGTCGATCGTCAAGCCACCTGGCTCCCAACGGCTAGTTTTTCTAGCTCTATAAATTGGGGCATTTGGGGGCTGTTTTCTATAAGATTTTAAGTGGATTTTTACAACAGTTTTTCCCACTCTTTCAAGAGGTTTTCTCCACTTATTGAGAGCTAATATTTCCAATCAAAAGGGGAGTTTTATCAAGAGTGTTTCAAAGTGATTTTCTTGAGTTTTCTTCGACAAATTCCATCCTTGTTTTTCTCACAAACACTTGAGCAACCCATTGATATATTCATCCTATAGGAGTGTTATTGTGAGATTGTTTTTAGGTGATCAAAGTGTTGTGATCACCAAAGACTTCTTTGTTTGCATTGAGGAGGCGAACGAGTGCGTTCGCGGGTGTTTCGAGTTCGTGTGTGGACTCGGTGTTTGAGGTGCGGCCTCGGCGAGCTAGTGAGCTTGCGGTGTGTACGAAACTAGGGAGGCCTAGAGCTTGTAGGTGTTGCGGCACCAAGTGATCCGGTGGGATCGATTTTAGTGGAAATCCTTCAAGTGTGAAGGCCGGGACGTAGAGCAAGTGTGCTCGAACCTCAAAACAAATCCCTCGTATTTGCGATTGCTCTTTCTCTCTCTCCCTTACTTGTTTATATCTTGCATGCTATAATTGCTCTTATCTTTATATGCTTGATATTCTTATTGTGGGTAATTGTTATATGCTTGGGGTTTGTTTGCTAACACTTGTATTCAACCAAGAGAGCCAACGCGGCACCTCAACTCTTATTTAGAAGAATCTTGAGGAGTTAGTCCAGAGCCCTTCACGGGGAATTCAGCTACACTCGTGTGTTATACGTGGTGTTTAGTTAAATAGTTTTAATTTGCATCATATAAGTTTTTAATTCCACATTTAGTGACCATTAGATTAGCCATCACCTATTCACCCCCCCTCTGGGTGATTTACAGTTGGTATCAGAGCGAAGTGCTCTTGATTTGGGTCTAACAACCTAGAGTTAAAGATCCTCATTTTAGGCTAATCACAATATTTGTACACACACCATGGATTTCATGTCACCTCCCACTTTTGACATTTTTAACATCCAAACTTGGAAGGTTAAGATGTCCTTGTTCCTCAAAGCCCTAGGCATCCATGTTTATTTTGCCACTATTAAAGATTCTTATTGTTTAAATGGCAAAAATATTGAGGCTAATGCAAAGGCCATTCATGCTTTGAAATGTACCCTAAATGATGAATATTTATCTATGGTTTCTAATATTGATTCGGCTTTTGTAGTATGGAACACAATTCTCTTCCTTGGCGAATAAGAACAATATTATGCGGGGAGCGACTCGGATGTTGGAAGTGACACCTCCAACGTGTGCTACATGGTCCAAGGGGATAACCCCCTTGAGGTAAACACCGAATCCGAGGTAGATGAAGATGTTGATATGTCCTATGATGAGCTCATATCTTTTTGTCAACAACTTCTTAAAAAATATGACATGATTAAAAAGGATAACAAGAATTTGAAAAAGAAATTTGATTGCATTGTAAAAGAAAATGATTCTTTTAAAACTAAAATTGCATGCTTTGAAAAAGAAAATGAAAATTTGAAAAATAAAAATGTTTCCTTGCTTTCTAAATTAAATGAGCTTTGTGAAGGAAACACTATTTTGAAAAATAAAGTTGTTTTGGTGAAAAAACAAAAAGAAGTTACTTTAAATGAAAATACTTCTTTGAAAAGAAAAATTATTGAAAAAGAAAAGTTTCTAAAAAAATAAGAAAAATGATTCTATTTCTCATCATGCTTTACATGCCACCACTAATGAGATTAATGTTTTGAAAAATAAAATAAATTGTTTAAGCTCTACTTTGAGCACATGTGCATTTAACCACTCTAGATTGGAATCCTTGTTTTCAAAGAAACAAACTCCACATACTCATGCACATCATCATGCATATGCTCATTTTGCACACCACGATCATACACATACACATATGCATTCTAACGTCTACAAATGTATACATTGTGGCCGCAAAGGCCATTTAGTAAAATTTTGTTATGATAAGATAAATTCTTTAAATTTTGCTAATAAATATGTTTTGGCCCCTTATAAAGCTAACCCTCAAGGACCCAAAAGAAAATGGGTACCAAAATCCCCACCTTTTGTTTTTGATGTAGGTGAGGGCTCTCACAAAACGTGAGAGGGTTGGTGCCTTGGTGGTAGATGCATGGACTTGATGGACACATATTTGATGCACCGCTATCAAGGAGTTTTGGTGGAAAGGCCACCATGTTTTGAAGATTTGGAGTATAGTTCTTTAGTTTGGTAACTATCTCTAAACTCCTAATTTAGTTTACATGCTTATTCATATTGATATTTTTAGCATGTTCATGTTTTATTTATTTTGTGCTTCATGTGGTAAATATTTGTTTAAATGTAGTTTTTATTAAAACTTGGATTTATACATGTACAAGTAGTGAGCTACATTTGATTCATATACGTTTGCACTTTATTGTTCATTTGTACTCACTATATGCACATGTATAGCCTAGTTTTGATGATTCTCTCATTTGCATGTTTTGCCTATTTTTATGTTTAGCTTCATGTATATGCAATTTTTTATTCAAATCTAATAAATATACATGTATACCTGTGAGTCTCTTGTCTTCATACAAATACCTTAATAGACTCTTTTTATGTTTGAGATATGTATGCATATTATTAGGATTGGATAAATCATACATATATCATGAAGTTTATTTTTTTAAAGAAAAATGAACTTTCATGTTTTGTTTGATAAAAAATAAAACTCATGATCATTTTGGAGCTTTATTGACTATTTTCATGAAAATGCTAATTACATGATTTTTGAACACTCACACTTCATTTGTTTTGTCATGACCTTGTTTCATGAACATCTTTATGAGCTTTATCGATTTTGAGTGTCAACTCTTGTGTATTTGGTATGATTCATGAAAAACATATGATTTGGTTTCATGTTTTAAAGAATCTTTAACTAGTTTTCAAAAATTATCTTTAACTAGTTATCTATTCTTCAATTTGGTTGTGGTTTTTACTATAAAAATATTTTCAAATCCTATTTGTGAAAACCCCTTCCAACACCGTGATGGGAGGATGGATGGGCGTGTATGCCTTATAAGCCCTATTGAAAATCTTTTAACTTGTGCATATTAAGGGTGGAAGGTTATGAGTTATATACTTAATCTCAATTGGTATTTTCATTTTGTATATACTCATATTTTGGTTTCATATATGTATGCTTCACATTTCAAATAATATCAATTTCTATTGGTACTTTCATTTTCAACATATATATGATTTATTTGTGCTTAATTTAAAATAGGTTTATATATTTAAAGCACAAAGTTTGTTTATGCTAAGCTTGATTCAAATTCTTATTTTCAATTGGTATCTCAATTGATTGTTTAATAAGCTTATGCATTAGTTTTAAAATTGATATTTTTATTGATATCAAAAATATGCAATAATTTTCAATTGATATCAATATGATTCTATTTTTAATTAAAATTCAAAATTTGTAATGTTTATTTACAATTTTACAATTGGTATCTTAAAATTTGACTACAAGTGGTAACTTAAAATTTTTTTATTTATATGATATCTTAAAATTTGATTTTCTAAGAATTCTCAAAATTTTTTATTGAGAAAAACTCAAAATTTTGTTTTTAATGAAGAAATTAAAAATGTTTTGATTTGTATTGCCTATATGCAAGGGGAGCTTAACATCTCTTCTACATATAGATTCATGTTGAGTGTATCTTATATTGAGGAGCTTGACAACTCTTCTTTATGCGGTATACGTGTGTAGGGGGAGCTTCACATTTTCTCTTATGCATTACATATTATGCGTTATGTGAATTAGGGCTAGTCATCCCTCCTTCATGTGATGTATATGTGTAGGGAAGCTAACTTAGCGTCTTCCTCTTCATGAATGTATATCGCATATATCCTTTATTGATTTGTTTAGTGTCACCCTTTTATTGATTTTTTACTTTTGACAAAAAGGGGGAGAACATTTTTACTTTAACCCGTTGTTAATGATTGACAAAAAGGGGGAGAAGTATTTAGTATATATGCATGTTTTTCCTTGCTTTATACATAAAGGGGGAGAAGGATTTATGTTTATGCATATATGTTTTTGTTTTGCAAATAGGAGAAAAAGAATTTGATGTGTTTTATGCTTGGCATGTTTATCTCCTTATATTTGCATACATGTTTATGAGCTTTCATTTCATATTTACTTGTTTATTGTTATGCATGACTTAAGGGGAGCTTCCTTGAAGCTTTACTTTAATCCATGTATATATATAACTCCATGAGTTTTGTCATCATCAAAAAGGGGGAGATTGTCGGCCCAAAGGCCTATCACTCTAGTTTTGATGATGATCAACTCATGTAGTTATGGTACTAACGATCTTATGTTTATTTAGTTTCAGATTTTTGATCAAGATCTTAGTAGGTGTGTGGCTTCAACAAAAGATTTAAAGTCAAGTTTTGGAGCTAACACGGTTTGATTCAAGAGCGTGTGCATCAAGACCACATCAAGTACTCAAGAGGAGTCTAGCTCTATGGATCGTGTTTGGACCAAGTCAAGAAGATGAGAAGACTTCAAGTGAAGACTTCAAGAAGATGAAGACTTGTGTCTAGGTTTGTTTTTATAAGATTTTTTTTAGATTAAAATGTAAAGGATAGAATAGTTGGTGGATTGCTCAAGTATACCATATACACACACACTCTTGATTTAGATGAGTTTTCATAAAAGAATATTTATTTTGAAAAAATACAAAAGAGTTTTCTTTTTGAAAAATACTGGTTTGATTTTTGGACTTCATATATATACATGTATTTAACCAAAACCATGTTTAGAGCTTAATGTCAAAAACATAGATATTTCACCATGTTTATGTAGTGGATCATATCCATACACTCTATGCTTTAAAAGTTGTTTAAATATCTTGTTTTTGTATTTGGAGAAGTTTTGGAAAAATAAGTTTGGAAAAACCAATTTGGAAAAATACAGTTTTTGTTTTGAACTAAAATTTTCAAGTTACAAAAATAGTCCAAATTGTTTGTAACATACCTTGATTTTGTTCAAGCATGTTTATTTATCAAAGTAAAGTGTTAATACTATTTTTGTAGATTTTTCATGATTTTATGGGATTTTATTTAAGCCAAAACGACCAAGTTTTTATCCCCAGAAATCTTTTCCTGGCTTCAGCCGGTCGACCGGGCGGTCGACCGACGTGCACAGGCGTGCATGCCAGTTCTGGCAGGAGGGCCGGTCGACTGACCCGGTCGACCGTCCAGAGAGCTCTGCTCTCTGGAAAGGCCCCGGTCGACCGGGCGGTCGACCGGACAGAGAGCAATGCTCTCTCTATCCAAGCCACGGTCGACTGGCCGGTCGACCGCTGCCCCAACGGTCAGAAAAATGACCGTTGGCGGTCGACCGGGCGGTCAACGTCAGGCCACATGGCTCCCAACGGCTAGTTTTTCTAGCTCTATATATTGGGGCATTTGGGGGCTGTTTTTCTCTAAGATTTTAAGTGAATTTTTACAACAGTTTTTCCCACTCTTTCAAGAGGTTTTCTCCACTTATTTGAGAGCTAATATTTCCAATCAAAGGGGAGTTTTATCAAGAGTGTTTCAAAGTGATTTTCTTGAGTTTTCTTCCACAAATTCCATCCTTGTTTTTCTCACAAACTCTTGAGCAACCCATTGATATATTCATCCTATAGGAGTGTTATTGTGAGATAGTTTTTAGGTGATCAAAGTGTTGTGAACACCAAAGACTTCTTTCTTTACTTTGAGGAGGCAGACGAGTGCATTCGCGGTTGTTTCGAGTTCGTGTGTGGACTCGGTGTTTGAGGTGCGGCCTCGGCGAGCTAGTGAGCTTGCGGTGTGTACAGGACTAGGGAGTCCTAGAGCTTGTAGGTGTTGCGGCACCAAGTGATCCGGTGGGATCGATTTTAGTGGAAATCCTTCAAGTGTGAAGGCGGGGACGTAGAGCAAGTGTGCTCGAACCTCGAAATAAATCCCTCGTGTTTGCGATTGCTCTTTCTCTCTCTCCCTTACTTGTTTATATCTTGCATGCTATAATTGCTCTTATCTTTATATGCTTGATATTCTTATTGTGGGTAATTGTTATATGCTTGGGGTTTGTTTGCTAACACTTGTATTCAACCAAGAGAGCCAACGCGACACCTCAACTCTTATTTAGAGGAATCTTGAGGAGTTAGTCCAGAGCCCTTCACGGGGAATTCGGCTACACTCTTGTGTTATACGTGGTGTTTAGTTAAATAGTTTTAATTTGCATCATATAAGTTTTTAATTCCATATTTAGTGACCATTAGATTAGCCATCACCTATTCACCCTCCCTCTAGGTGATTTACAGACAATGCGTGAGATAGGTGTGGGGGAGGGTCTAACATAATTTTGTTTTTTCTTTTAAAAAAATTAACATTTTCTTTACTTTTAAAAACTTTTTGAAAATAGAAACAATGTTTTGACATATTTTTTGTAAGAAATTGAGTCAATTTTAAGAAATAGGAAAATCAAAATTAGGATTTCTTAAACTTGGTCAAAATAAGATTATTTGTTTGATTTTTAGGGTTAGAAAGATAATTTGTCAGAGTAATTTAGTTTTCATCTTTATCTTAATGAAATATGCACACTTCATACACTTACACACTTAGGGTTCAAAAACAAAGATTCTTATGCCTTATAAAAGAAAAAAAAATATCTATGAAAGATGAACAAATCTAATTATTGATTAGCTTGGTACTTTGGCCTAAGCAAGCCTTAGTATTTATGCGAAAGATGATTAGATAAGTTTGAGAAAAAATATATATATAAATCCTCTGATTAAGCTGGGTATTTGTGCCTAATAAAGCATAAATATTCACGCCTAAAAGTGGTTCATATAATAAAATCCTTAGTTTTGTGGCCTTGTTTGCTCTAGTCCTTAAGTCCTTAGGGTGTTTTCTCACCCGGTGCCCTAAGATCGTTTTGTTTGGGAGTCATCGATTAAAGGCTCGTTACATGGGCAGATTAGAAAGCCTAATAGAACTAAGGAATGATACCACCAAATATATATATATATATATATATATATATATATATATATATATATATATATATATATATATATAGGGGTTACTGTACCTCAGCCGGCAGGCTGAGAGAGTTTCTCAGCCGGCGGGACGTGGCTGAATATATGCCACATATCGGCCGCAGAGTGTAGGCGCCAAAAAAATCAAAAAAGATCCGCCTAAAAAATCGTGAAACAAATTGACAAAAATACCCCTTTTTAATTCTAAACTGGAATAACTTTCAATTTTATATGACAACTGCGACATAGTCGCAGTCACTAGTCGCTATAACGTCTGCGACCCTAGTCGCATTCTATCGTACAGCAATGCGACCTCCTTCAGTACTGCAACCAAAATCGCAATCTTCTTTCGCATGCCTTATGTATTAAATGAAAGTAATTAATATTTTTTCTACCATGATACAACAACAGTCTAGAAAAAAGAGATGCAATAATGTTAATATCGATAAAGGAACGCATTCTATCGTACAGCAATGCGACCTCCTTCAGTACTGCGACCAAAGTCGCAATCTTCTTTCGCATGTCTTATGTATTAAATGAAAGTAATTAATATTCTTTCTACCATGATACAACAACAGTCTAGAAAAAAGAGATGCAATAATGTTAATATCGATAAAGGAACGCATTCTATCGTACAACAATGCGACCTCCTTCAGTACTGCGACCAAAGTCGCAATCTTCTTTCGCATGCCTTATGTATTAAATGAAAGTAATTAATATTCTTTCTACCATGATACAACAACAGTCTAGAAAAAAGGAAAGATGTGCACCATACGTAATCTAAAGATATGGCAAACAATTCTATAAAAAGTTAATTTCTACTTCAAGCATTAAACCTCTGGCAAAAAGAAACTCTTCGGATTCTACCGCAATAAATCTTTAATTAAATATTTAATTTTTTTTTTACCACTTCCTACCATACTCAACCCTCACCTTAACAATTATTATTACTATTCATGTTCTTCCACAATATTGACCTTTATATAATGCTTGTAACTAATATATTATCTCATACCTGAAAACTATATTTTTGCTCTTCCTTTTCAATTTGATTTCAAAAAACTTTCACAAAATAATTCATTCTTGAATCATGTCTTCCCCATCTTCTTCCTCTGAACACTTAGATTTCAACTTCAATCGTTCCCCCACCGGTCCTTTTTCTTCAGGATATTCTATTGAATCTGATACCAGTCTGGACTTCACTCCTTTTGACTATCTCACTACATCAAATAATGCATTAACTGATCCTCTTATTCATGAGGATAATGAAGATTTCATGTGGGTTAGTGAGGAAGATATTATTCCTCTGCCACTTGATGGAGACATGCTTGATAAAAGCATGTCCTCTGATGCTGTAGGCTCGCTTTCTGGCAACGGGTCAGTCGAAGAACTTGATAGAGACGATCCATTCTGGGAGTTTATCGGTGAAACAAAAAAGCTCAAAAACAGGAAGATGATGAGGAAATAAGTGATGAACAGGAAGAGCAGAAGAATGAAGACGACGAATCCGCTTATGATGGTGATAATGACGAGGATTAGGATTTTATTTTGTCTTCTTTTAAAAGCTTTTAATTCTGTTTTTTTGTAAGGTCTCTTTCTCACTAGATTAACTTATAAGCTCTTTTAATTACATATAAAACTGCGACTGCTGTTCTTAAACACTGCGACCATAGTCGCAGTGCTAGGTCTCTTTCTCACTAGATTAACTTATAAGCTCTTTTAATTACATATCAAACTGCGACTGCTGTTCTTAAACACTGCGACCATAGTCGCAGTGCTACTACGCATGCAATAAGTAAAAATAATTCATACTTTATAAGCAAAACATATAAAAACATACGTAAACTGCGACTATAGAATCAGTACTTATTCACCGTTATTACATTTAACTTAGCAAAAAATTCATCAAGAAAAAATGCAGTAGAGTGTACTGCGACCATAGTCGCAGTCCAGAATCGCATACTATATGTAAAAACCAATTTAATAGTTCATAGGAGGATCAGACAACAGTCAGAAATTAAGAACAAAATATATAAAATAAATACGTAAACTGCGATTATACTATCGCTCTCGTTAAGTACTGCGACCATAGTCGCGATAATGTGACCATATTCGTAGTCCAGGACACATACTATATGTAAAAAACCATTTTAATAGTTCATAGGAGGAACAGACAATAGTCAGAAATAAAGAAAAAAATATATAAAATATAAAAATATAATAAACTATACATATCCACTGTCTTTCACCGACATAGTAGCTTTTCATAAGGGGTATCTAGTAATTTAACTTCTTCCTATAAGCGGGCCGCAAGTTAGTGGCGTTTTAATCTTGAGCCATGTCACCGCAGGCTGACAGAGTTCTCTCAGCTGCAGGCTGATATACATTTTTTCATATATATATATATATATATATATATATATATATATATATATATATATACATATATATATATATACATATATATATATATATATATATATATGGGGTTACTGTACCTCAGCCGCCAGCTGAGAGAGTTTCTCAGCCGGCATGACGTGGCTTCATATTAGCCACAGAGAAGTCAAAAATTAGGTGGTAAAAGGAGACCCTCAATCACTTTTCGTTACCTAATGACTGAAATATCCTCAGTTTCACTTTTAACCTGCTACAACTATTCCTCCACTAAAAAAATTACAGATCAAAAAATTTTGAGTTTTTTCAAACAAAAAAATTACAAGTCTTGATAACTAAATTTTAGAAAAATAATTTATTTTAAAAGAATGCAATCATGGTCGCACTTATGTTCAAGTTTTTTTGAAAAGATGTTTTAATCACAATAAAAATCTATTACCGCGACTTGAAATAGTTTTTTTTTGCTTTCTGAAATTGCAATTGAAGTCGCAGTTTCTAAAAAGAAAAATTTTGGATTTAATTTTTTAATATTATTTTCACTTTTTAGATTTATTTTTGTTTTACATTGCGACTTTTGGTCGCCGTGTTGTAGCCTTTTTTTTATTTTTTTTGATTAGGGTCGCAGTATTTTTTCGACCTTCCTAAGCTAAATAGGATGCTGCGACTGTGATCTCAGTCTTATGAAATAAGAGTCGCAGTCAATGGAAGCAGTGATAATAATCTATGATTAGAAGATTGAGACTTTGGTCCCAGTCTTATGTAACAGCAGTCTCATTGAGAATGTTTTGTTTGATAACAATGCGACCTTGGTCATAGTACTTTTTTATTAAGTAATCTAAATAGGAAACTGCGACCATGGTCGCATTCTTATGAAACAAGAGTCTTATGAAATAAGAGTCGCAGTCAATGGAGACAATAATCTCATAAGTTAATTAATTAAGATGATTAGAAGATTGCGACTTCGGTCGCAATCTTATATAACAGCAGTCTCTTTGAGAATGTTTTGTTTCATAACAATGCGACCTTGGTCATAGTATTTTTTATTAAGTAAACACCAAAGGATACTGCAACCATGGTCGTATTCTTATGAAACAAGAGGCATAGTCAATTGAAGCAGGGAACAGTGCCTCGAAAGTTAAGTAATTAAGATGATTAGAAGACTGCGACTGAAGACTGCGACATTGGTCGCAGTCTTATGTAATAGCAGTTCAAAATAAACACCAAAGGATACTGCGACCATGGTCGTATTCTTATGAAACAAGAGGCATAGTCAATTGAAGCAGGGAACAATGCCTCGAAAGTTAAGTAATTAAGATGATTAGAAGACTGCGACTGAAGACTACGACATTGGTCGCAGTCTTATGTAATAGCAGTCTTTTTGAACTTATTTTTCATTTTTGCGACCAAGATCGCAGTCTTTTTATTAATAAATTTTAATTGGACTGCGACTTTGGTCGATGTCTTGTAAAACAAATGGTTGAAGATGAAATTTCATACTACGACTATGGTCACAGAATTTCATACCCGAGGGAACATGAACTTGTCAAAATAGTTACTGGAGATCTAGGTATGCGACTAAAAATTAATATCTGATCCCGCTCTCGCTTTTTTAGAACGATATTCTTTATAAGTCAAAAATCTACATCTGACAGCGTGAGAAGACACAGAGAGATAGACATATAAAAGAGGATAAAAAAATAATAAAGAATATAAGCTAATACATCATCCCAAGAAAAAGACAAACGATAGGCTTTTAGTAATTTCAATTATTTTCAAAAGCGGAACGTCATTTTAGATTGCTGAATTATGTGGCCCATAATGTGCCACGTCACTGCAGGCTGAGAGAGTCTCTCAGCCGTCGGCTGATATATATATATATATATATATATAAGGCATAAGAGTTAGAGTTAAAGAACCCTTAGTCAAATTTTTACGGTCACAAGGTGCATATGATTTTGGGTAAAGTAATAAACTAGATGAGAAGTACAATTTGACTCCTTATTTTGATTGATAACAAATTTTGAATAGAGACTAAGTTTAGGAATGAAAATTTCAGTTTTCCTATAATTTATAGATTACTTAAATCTTACAATTATATTTCAAATATTTTTCTCTTTCAAAATGCTTTTCGAAAATACTAACTCTTTGTTTCTCTTTCTTTATGGATTTTGTGGGTGTAATCCACTGAAAACCCCTACGAGACAAAACTCGTCCTCTAGGGGAAACCTAGAGGTTTAACGGCTTGTTGCACATGCTCAGTACAATCGCGTGACCTGCGAAAGTGATGTAATAATCTTTAGTTTAGTTTTGTAGTTTTGCTTGAGGACGAGCAAAAGATAAGTGTGGGGATGTGATCGTACATATATTTTTTATTCTTTTCATTACACTCCTACATTTATCGTGTAATAAATCTGCTAATTTTCTTGTCTTAAATATCTATTTTGCAGAAGATAATAATAAAGAGAAAGAGGATTAAACTAAATAAATACCAGTTAAAATCAGATTTAACTAGATCTATTTGGTTAGCTGAGGATGATCCTAGATCTAGTTAGAACAAATCAAGGATTGGGGTAAATGTTCAGCTGAAGATCAGAGCAAATCAGAAAGATAACTCCAAATGAAAACCAGTAAAATTCAGATTTTTATAAATCCATTTTGGTTAGCTAAAGATCAACCAAGGATAATATCAAGCGCAGAGAGATAAATGGATAGAGAGAAGATCAACGGATGAGATGAAGCAAGTTTGACTCAGATTCTGACTGGATATATTTTAGTATTTAAATCATAAATTTCGCTACCAAATCTCAAATCTGATGATTCAAGATAATCCAGAAAGCAGACTTATAGGGCTACAACTTTTATGTTAATCACTATTTCTAATTCTATCATTTGATAAGTAATATTCAGCAATCAACACGCTAACAAACTGTAGAACAGAACTGAATATCTACATCAAATCAAGTTTGGAGACAAGGGGAGGATTCAAATTAAGAAATAGCCAGCTTTTCCTATCTTTATACTCCTCTAACCTCTATATTTTTTCTATAAATAGCTACAATCTCAAAGGCAAAGGGAGGACCAAGCAGAGAATAGAACTTAGGATAATTTGTAGTTTGAAATTTAGGTTTTTAGTTTTCGTTTTATGTAATTTTTACTTTTCTTTATGTAACTGAGAGGAGAGATGACTTTCATGGAGGAATGAGAGTAAGCTTGTACTGCAGGTGACACCAGTGTAAGTGATCTCTTCTTTCGTTATTATTTGAATCGAATCAAAGTTTCTTTTTCTTTCTTTACTTTTGTTTTCTTTTACTCTCCTCTGATGTGTTGCAATCCAAGAGAATCCGATAGCCTCGAGACTGCTTAGCTATTGCAAGTGCCCTTGATGGCCTATGGTGATGAACAACCCTTCTCTTGCTAGTATAGTTTGCCCTTTTATTCGTAGTGTAGATCGAGAATGGGGAAAATCCTATACGCCATGCTTGATTGCCTTCAAAGACAAGGTAAGTCGTCCCAACGGATCCAAGGTATATGAGCACTGAAGAGGTAAGTAATTTTTAGGTTGTCTTTCTTTTCTTTTATTCTTTAGTTTCAATATCACAATCTCCAACCATTTTTATCACCCTTTTCAATTTCTTTATATATAATCCATTTTTCATTTTCCCACCTTCTCAATCTACCACTTTCTCCCTAACTCACTTTAACCTAATTTTTCTCTTTTTCTTTTAAAGAACTAAAGAAGAACTTTAATCATACTTTGTATCTTAGAAGGAGACTTACTAAAAAAGCTTCCATCGCTAGTCCCTCCTTGTGGATCACGACCCACATAGCCACTTGCTATTGCGGTAGAATTGAGTAACTTGTACTCTTTAATCTTAAAAGTTCTGAAATACTATATTTGTGTGCAGGTTTTATCTCAATCAAGACTGTACCTTGATTCAGGAACATGACGAACGCCTTGAAGAATAGTGATGTATCCATCATGAGATCGAAACTGGATTGTTCCTTCGCCAATCACGTTGCTTGTAGCAGAATTCCCCTTAAAGCCATCTTCCCCTTGAACGAAAGTGTATAAAGAGAACATCTTTCTATTGGAACTGATATGCTATGAACATTCAGAATCTATGACCCACCTATCTTTGTTACCCACTGATTTGTCTGTAATAAAAATAATGTTGCACTGTTCTTCATCTCCTTCAACCAATTCAGTGATATTAGCATCTGGTTGTTTTTTTTCGAAACTAACTCTCAGATCTAATGTGCCCCTTTTGTGACAATAGTTGCACGTTAAATTCTTGTGTTTTGAGTTACTCGTGAAGCTTCCATTATTACACTTCTTCCTTGAATAATAATTTGCCTGAAATTATCATGATAAGACTCACCCGTCAACTGGATGTCAATTCTGTCCTTATTGAGTAGATGCTCTTTGACCTCATTGACCTTGATTGTTGACATGCCTCCATAGATGATAGCTTCCCTAAAGCTCTTATATGAAAAAGGTAAAGAACACAGTAATAAAAGTACTTGATCCTCATTTTCTATCTTAAACTCTATCTTATATAGATCATTGATAATAGAGAAAAATTCTGCAATGTGAGACTTGATTAGGTGTACCTTCATGCATACGAAGAAGAAGAGACATTGCTTAATAATCAATCGATTCGCTAGTGACTTCTTCAGATAGTGATCTTGAAGTTGCTTCCATAGCGGGGATAATGTTTTCTATGTAGAAACTCATCCAACACTTCGTCTGCCAAGCAAAGCTGAATAGCTGTAAAGGTTTTCTCATCTGCCAAGTTTCTTTCTTCATGTCTTGAGACTTTTTTTCCCTCCTGAGTAATGCTTTCTTCAACCCACTCTGGGTAAGGATGGCGTTTATCCTAATTTGTCACCTACTAAAATTGATGACACCATCGAACTTTTAAATATCGAACTTGATCGCAGACATTTTCATGCTACCTTGATCTTATACCAATTGTTGGAAAATAATTTGTATGCTCTGATACCAATTGTTGTGATTTCAGGAGAGGACACTCCACGACCAGATCGACTAGGGCGACGCAGCAGATACGAACCATAGGATTCACTAAAGCAACTTGAAGAAGAGAAGAATAAGTTATTTCAACGTATATAGAAAGCCAACACATAATATAACGTGATTTCACCAATCAAACAGATCGTATGTACGTCCATGGAAGAAGGGGATAAACTTTATTAAAACTTTAGAAGAGTACAATAAGAATTACTTACACCTCATGCTGAGAAGTTACAAGTCTTTGATGGCCACCAAGAACAATGAACCCTTGTGGCTAAGCTTCTCTCATGAATATCTCACCTAGATGAATTATACCCATAGGAATTATAAATTCATAGGATTCTCTTGGAATACATTGAAGGCCACCCCTAAGGGGTTATTTATAGACAATAAAACTCTCCTAGTCCTAAATAAACTCCTTCAATCAAAATAAAGAAAACTTGAATCTAACTTGTACTAAAAACAGATCTAAAAAATAAAACTGCCAAATCCAATATTAATCAACCTTCATGACGTATTCACGTTATAATCCTTACAGTGGACAAGCAGTCATTAC
Organism: Agave tequilana; assembly: GCA_038442645.1. Taxonomy (NCBI): domain Eukaryota; kingdom Viridiplantae; phylum Streptophyta; class Magnoliopsida; order Asparagales; family Asparagaceae; genus Agave; species Agave tequilana. The sequence continues at coordinate 48,275 of JAVJIF010008200.1, forward strand.
GCATGAGAAAAGAGGGAGGCAGCAAGTACTGACACATGGAGTTAGCTTCTTTTTTTGTGTGTAGTGGGCATGTCAAGGACATGTTTCTAGTATATATGGTTCTAGACCTTGGATGATAGTGATCTTGAAGCAGGCATGTCAATGGCCTGGACTCAGACCCGACCCGGACTTGACCCTATTAGACGGGTATGAAAAGGATTGCTCTAGACCTGCACCCGTACACCCATTAATCCATATCCCGATTATTAAATGAGTTGGGTCAGATTTTACTTGAAACCAGACCCAGCTACCCATTTATCCATTTCAAAACATAAATATAAGTATATACTAATAGAATTACTTGGACGGATTTCAAAAATAAAATTCAAAAAATAAAATTGAAACCCTAAATCTATCATCTAGGCTGCAGACTCCAGCTTCCCCTTTGGCTGCCTCCTCGCTGCCGACTCCAGCTTCCCCTCATGCAAGATCAAAGATCCATACTCCAACTTCCCATCAGGCTAGATTGAGTACGTTGAGATTTGAAGTTAATTTTTGTTATATGTTGTATTATTTTTGGAGTTGAAAGTTAGGATTTTTAATGCGTTTTTGAGCTAGATTTGATCTAATGTTTTAGGGTTCTGCCTTGATCTAGCTGATGAGCGAGAAATTCGAGAGTTGTTCTTGTTCTCAGGCAAGATTGAGCACGTTGAGATTCGGAAGGTAAAATTTTAAAGATATAACATATTTTAGGTTTTTATTTAAGGTGAATCACTGAACTTCATATTTTATGTTTTTTTAAATTTTATTTTTGAGGTGAAAGTAGGGCTTTTTAATGGGTTTTTGGACTAGATTTGATCTAATGTATTCGGGTTCTGTCAATATTTAAGATTTATGTTTTAGGGTTCGATTAACATTTATGATTTAAAAATTGTTGATTTCAGGGCACCCATGATCTAATGTTTTTCTTTCCAATGAAAAAGAAATGCATCAAGATGGGGAAAAGATGAGGAGAAGAAGAAGAAAGGCTGTCCATGGAGAGCTACCATTTATTTATTTGGATTTTATAGAAACTTTCTCTCATTTTTTTTCATATCTAGCAGGAAGTAAAAAAAAAGGAAAACTTTAAAAAACCCAAAATCCGTTCTCACTCTCTTACTCACTGCTAACACGAATAGATCCCAGCAATAATTTAGAGTAAACACAAAAGTTATAAGGTTGGAGGAAACAAATAGCTTAATAAATACACTATTTTGTGTGTATGCAATTCTCTGAAACTATATACTCATATTTGACATCACTACCAAAAATAAATATTATATGAAATGCCCAAAAGCACTAATGTAGCTATGATATGTGTCTGAATTTTGAAAGTATTGCAGTGATAACTTTCCTTCTTTTTATGTTGTGCAGGTCAAGATCTAGTGCCTTAACCCAAAAAAGAGCAATTAGGTATAGAGCATCAATTAATTTTAGTGAGTTGAAATTGTGATCACCAAAAAAAATGTTATATATAAAATGCCCAAAGCCAACATCACTCACACCACCTCCTTTACTGCAATGTTTTGGCATTTTTTTTTTTAAAGTAGTGCTTCATTGTTGCCCTGTCAGCTAATCCAAGTTTTTGTGTTTGCCTTCACAGACAGCTATATATGCTTTGTAATCTGTTCTTCAAGAGGATTTTAAGGCCACTAAAATTGAGGTATTAGTCATTTGCTTTCAAAAAAATGTGAAAATCATCAATATAATTTACATAGAATAGTATGTTAGTATCTGTGACAAATTGAGTCTCTTGTATCATGAACTTGACCTGGTTATTTAAGTTGTTTTGGCAGAGTTTTTTTTTGATAATTCTCTTTTGCAACAACATCTTGATATATTTTATAGAAATGATAATAAATTATGAACCAAAATTTCTTCTTAATACTAATTGACTAATAAATTATGAACCAAAATTTCTTTTTAATACTAATTGACAAAATCTTTTGTAAGTTCAGGTTTACAAAGAATGTTGACACCGCATGCAACTAGACCAAGCGAGAATAGACATACAAGTGATGATGAAGTCGAAATAAACCTAGAGATTGAAGCAAGTGCTCATGATCAATCTAAACACTATAATCAGAAAAGGAAGAGAAAGTTTGCTTCAAAGATATGGGATGATTTTACATGAGAAGATCTAAAAAATGGAGGAAGAAATGCAAAATGCAACCATTGCAAAAAAAAAAAATTGTAGCAAACCATTTTAAAAAACACCAAAACACATGTCTTTGGTTAAAGCATAAGAGTTTAGGACAACAAATACAACAAATACTCCAAATTTCTAAAGACATCAAGGATAGTGAACAGAATATTCTAGGCTTCTAGCTAGTGTGAATGTGTGCATGTGACACACACATGCACACAAAAATATTATGCAATCATGATCATATATCCATTTCAAGCCTATTTCCTATATTGTTCAAAGTTTCTTCAAACTTTCTAACATGAACTTTCTTCATAATCCAAACTAAGCTATAAGTCTCCCCATTCTTCTCACATCCTCTATGATCTTATCAATCTCCTCTTAATCATACTACAAGTGCAAAAAAATAGTCGATGCGATAAGAAGTTGCTAATGCAAGAATCGTTTTTATTTTTTCTTTTTTTGGAGAGAATCTACAACAAAAAATTTAAAGGATGTGATATGTTGTTATTGGTAAGGAGAGTGTCTGAGAATATATAGATATACAGTTACATAATATCTGATCAAATTGGGGAAATCATAGGTCTTATTGTGGGTCAATCAATGGGGGAACATGTAACTCAATAATATGAAGGCCACAAAATATAGAAACTTCTAAATAAGACAAATCCTAATTATAACATAGAGTATTTTTTTAAAACAACATAGATTTTCTATGACAAATTCATAAGGATGCATGAATATATACTTTCCTCAGTCTCTTTACATCCTCTTGCCTATTTCTTCAATCTCCTTTTGGTTATGTTGAATGGGCATAAAATTTGTTTGATTCGATATTAATACAGTTTTAAGGAAAAAAATTGAAGGATGTTGTGTATGCGTTCACATGGAACAAAGTGTGGTTTTCCTTCTAGTTGGGATTATAGCTAGCTAGCAGTCCTCTCATTTCAACTTTAAGCTTACATACAAGTGTTTGATGGGAAAAAAAAGGCACAAGAGGCCATAAAGCTCCATCATCTTGCTTCATGTAGAACTGGCAAAAGAAAGGGTGTGCATGTTGTGCTCAACGCCGATACAATAAGAGAGAAACACCGAATCAAAGACTCAGCAACGAAAGCGATCTAACACTAGCAAGCAATCGAGACAAATCATCATAAAACACAAGAACATCAAATTTAACATGGTTCGACTAGAGTGCCTACATCCACAGAGAAGAGGGGAGAAATTATATTGAAAAATAGTGAAGAAAATATAAGAGTTACAAGAATTTTCTCTTTTACAACTCTCAATGGTGAAAATATCTCTTTAACTTATCTTTCCTTCAAAGGCCATCCCAAGGGGTTTATATAGGCTTCTAGAATGATCCTAGTCCTACCCAAACTTCATCAATACAAATAGCACCACCTAAGAGAATGAAGAAAACTCGAATCCAACTCGATCTGAAAACAAAACCAGAAAAGAAAATTATCAGAATTGTCATAAGTCGACTATACTTAAGCACAAGTCGACTAATATATGCATTAGTCGACTATAGTTATCGACTAATCTAAGAGAATCTGAGAATCTTACTTTCATTTGCAAATATCAGTCGACTATACTGCAAAGTATAAGTTGACTAGTTCAAACATAAGTCGACTAGTCAGTTGATTGGTCGACTTATAACGTGCACAAGTCTTGTGGATGTCCTATCTTTAAAGTTTGTAACACCTCCACATGAACCTGAATTCTTCTCCAATGAATATGAGGTACTCAAATACAAACAATCTCCATCTTGACTCATGTTCATTGAGTCCTTTTGTAGAAATTGGCCTCCGTTTCATTCACCATGCTTTCTCCCCCCTTTTGTGACTTCACATGACTCCCTCCCAAGAACCCGTTCTCCACCTTACTTTTAGAGAACGTTGATGAAGTTCAGATATGCTTTGAACTTCTCCACTAAGGTGGTCTTCATCATTATGCCTGCTTCATTCTTCTTTGTACTAATCTTCACCAAGTCAATCACCTTGTCATCTATGACTCACTGACGTATCTTGTGATATATCATATCAATATGCTTCATCTGTTGTGATACCTGTGATTCTTAGGAAGATGAATAACACTCTGACCGTAGTAATGAACCCGAACTGAATCATGCATGATACCAAAAGTCTCAATCAATCCTCTCAACCACAAAGCTCTCTTTGATGTCTCAACTATAGCCATGTACTCTACCTCTGTCGTTGAAAGAGAAACAGTATCTTGCAACTCTGCCTTCCAACTAATGATGCACTCAGCTATCATGAACATATAGCCCATCACAGATCTTCGCTGATCAAAATCTCCTACATAATCTGCACTGCATCTACATAGCCTTGTAATACCCTAGGATTTTTCATTTAATCTCTGAAATATCATACCTAGTCTCGCAGTCCCTTATAGGTATCGTAGCATATATTTTACTGCTTTTCAATGTTGCTTTCTTAGATTTAACATGAACCGACTTACTGTACTAGCTGCATAGGCTTAGTCAGGACTAGTGCAGACCATAACATATATGAGTAATCCCACTATACTAGCATATGATACTCGAGATATCTTCTCCATCTCTTCTGGTGATCGTAGACATTGCTTGGAGGATAATTTGAAGTGACTTGTCAAAAGAGTAATGACTGATCTTGCTTCTGCCATGTTTAATTGTTCCAACACCTTAAGAACATAGTTCTCTTGGGATAACCAAAGTATGTCTGATCTTCTATCTCGAGTGATCTCTATATTTAAGATCTTCTTGGCTTCTCCCAAATCCTTCATGTCAAATTCTTCCTTTAGCTGATCTTTGAGCTTCTGAATAGTGTCTTGTTTATTGTAGTAATTAGCATATCATCCACATATAACAGCAAAGATGTCGAATCATAATTCTGCTTGAAATATACATAACTATCATACTCACATCGGTTGTATCTGACCTTGATCATGAAGAGTCGAACCGTTTGTACCACTGTCTGGGAGACTATTTAAGCCCATAGAGGGATTTATTTAGAAGACATATCTTAGTTTCTTGTCCTTCTTGAATATAACCTTCAGGTTGCTTTATGTATATCATTTCCTCCAGCTCACTATGCAGAAATATTGTTTTGACTTCCATCTGCTTCAACTCTAGATCAAACTGAGCTACCATTTCAAACAACATCCAAATAGATGTATGCTTGACTACAAAAGAGAAGATCTCATTGTAGTCTATACCCTCCTTCTGAGCATATCCCTTGGAAACTAATCTTGCCATGTACTGCACATTGTCCTTCGTGCGAAAGACCCATCTGCAACATATTGCCTTGGAGTCCTTTGGAAGATCGATCAATTTTTATGTTTGATTTCTATCCAAAGACTTCATCTCCTATTTCATGACTTAAATCTACCTGTCATGGTCATCTGCCTCGATCGCCTCCATGTAACTACAAGAATCACATGTTCTGTTACTAATGTAAATAAGACGTGATCATCTTCCGAGCCATACCTTGTTGGTGGCACCATAACTCTGACTAATCATCTCAATGGTCTAGGTTTCTCTTGAGTAGCCTCATGTTCATCTCCATCTAAATCTGATGAATCTTTATCTGACCCGTCAGGCCTTTTAAGGCTCTCTGAGAATTTAACTCTCTTTTCTTTAGTGTCTGCTAAACTGTTTAAAGATCCATCTTGCGCTTTATCCTCCATCTCAACTTGTCTAGCAACATTGATTTTTTGTCAAAGATCACATCTCTGCCAGTAAAAGTGCTCCTTATCCCGGGATCTCAACATTTGAAACCCTTGACTCCTTTGGTGAATCATAAATATCCACTTCGTAGACTTGGACTCCAGTTTGTTTCTTTTCTGACTATCAACCAAACTATACACCGGGTAACCAAAAATCTACAAGGTTGAATAATTCATAGACTCTCCTTATCATATCTCTCCTGGGATCTGAAGACCAACAGCTGTTGATGGTGACATATATAATAGATAACTTATATGACTCACCTCTTCTACCCAAAAATTTTCTAACATGTCAGCCTATAGTCTGATCTATGGCATGCTCTGTAAATATTTGATTTATGTACTCTGTTACTCCATTCTGTTCTGGTTATCGTAGAAAATTTGGCTAGTGTTCGATGTCTTTACCTACCAAATATGCTTTGAATTCTGTGGAGATATACTCACCTCTATTGTCGGACCTCAAGACTTTCACCTTTCGCCCCTTCTTATTCTCCACCATAGTTTTTTTCACTCCTTGAACTTCTGAAATACTTCTGATTTTTTACTTTAAGAAGTACACCCAAACTCTCCTCGAGAATTCATTTATCAAAGTGAACTTAGCACTCCTGATGGACGCTACTAGCGAAGGTCCTCACACATCCGTGTGTATGAGATCTAACAAGCCCTTTGTCTTATGCTGTGATGTAGAGAAAGATCTCAATACTGTCTACCCATTGCAATATTTGATACTTGGTAGATTTGCTCTGTTGTGTAAGACTTAGAGACCTTGCTTGCTCATGTATCCAAGACGCATGTGCCTAAGCTCTGTAGTATCCTCCTTCTTTGTTGCAGCTAAAGTATCACCAATTATAACGCTTCCAGTAATCCTTTACAAGTTTGCCATCCGTTCTCTTTTGAGATTCTTTATGGAGCCTTGGGAACTTTGATACCTCCAACTGCACCTGAAATCTTGCACCCTTGAACTTCCAAAGCTCCCATCATGAGAAGATTTTTTCTTAAATCTAGAGCATGATGCACGTTCGAAAGTGTTCGAACCTTTCCATCAAACATCCTTATATGGATATTATCAATGCCAGCTGTCTTGCAACGAAATCGTTACCTATCCGGACACAGTGATCGACACGTACATTGCATATCTAATATCACATGTATCACACTTTTGTATTTACTTTATAATAAAACTTTGCTATTTAATGTATTTTCATGTCTTGTGGCATGTAGGGAATTAATTAAGAAAAGAGATTGACAGATTTATCCAATTAAATCTAAAAATTTAAAAGAAAGGGGATCAATTCACATCCAAAAGTTCTAAAAGGCATCTTATTTGAAAACTGGATATATCAGATAAGATAATATCATCAAATTTCAAGGGAAAAATGAATTATTTGAAGACTATATCAGTGTCACTGAGGATAAAAAGATAGATCGTCAAATTCAAAGCAGATATTCAAAATCTAAGAAGATAAAAGGATAGAGGATGAATTAATGGACGATCGACCCCCTGGTCCTAGCCCTACAACTAGGATATTGCGGCAGAAATGTGGCAACAGTAGTGTTTTCGTAGCATTTTGTTTGAATGGCGCTCCACTATATTCGTACTTCATCCTCAGGCTTTTTCTCCTATAAATACCTGCACACCCCGAAGGCAGAATAGGCACCAATCCAAGGGAGAACTCCATAGAGTTTTAATGTTAGCATTTTTCTTTGTTCATTGTAGTTTTCAATTTGAGAGAAAAAACTGTAAAGAGAAGATGAAGTGCTTGTAATTGATGGTGACAGCTCAATAAAGGTTCTTCTATTCTTTTCAATTTATCTCTTTTTATTTTCATTTGCTTTAATTACTTTACTTTTGTCTCCATTCTTTATGCCTTCTTTTTAATCATACCTTCTTTATGGCTTGGATTAGGAAGAGTTTCATGATAGAAAAGAGAGAGAGAATTATCTTTAGAGTGACACCAGATATAAACTTTCTTAAAGATAGTTATATTGAGAGTGATAGCCAATGGAACTATCCTATTTCTTTTCATCATAACTCAACTTAATTGATCACTTGCTTTTCTTTAATTACTCTAAGGGACGTTCTTTCTTTCCTTTGTTTATTTTCTTTCTTTTAACTTAGTAATCAAAACTCCAACATCTTCTTCTTCTACCTTCTACTTTCTTTCTAATTTAGTTTAACGTTTTTCTTTTTCCTTTTAAAATAAAGAAGATTTTTAACTGGTGTAGTAACTTAGGAAGAAAACTTACACAATGCTTCTATCGCTCTTTCCCTGTAGATCACGACCCGTTGCCCTAGGCTATACGGTAGTATTAAGAACCTAGCACTATTCTAAACTTTTATATTTTTTTGTGCATGTTTGGCTCGATCAAAATTTTGGCACTGTTCCTGGTTGAAAAATTAAATTACCATGTAACTTAGGGCTAACGAGTCGTGTCCATGAGGAGAGATGCGATGCAAGCTTTTCGGGGTTGTTGTTGAGAAAATAAGTTTTAGTGTTTATATTTTTTAGAAGAAAAGAAAATGAAGAGTAGAGAAGTGATTTAAAGAAAAATTGAAGATTTAGAATAGGTTTTGAAGAAGATAATTTTTAAAAAGACTTTGAGAGTGATTTGGTTGTATTTTTAGGAAAAAGGTCTGAGCTCACTAATCTTTTACTCGACTCTATATTCTTATCTTGAAAGTTTAAATGCCTCAATGTGATCATAGACAAAAGTTTAATGTTACAATTAAAGAGAAGTTAAGTAAAACACATGAGGTAGTTTTTTTTTAGAAATTGAACTTTAATTTTAAAATTGTTCTTTAACTTAAATGTTAAACCATCAAGGCAATTAAGCAAGCATGTAATAAAAATAAGTTTTTTATAAGATTAATTCAAAATTTAACTTCAAAAACCAATCTCATCCTTATGTGCTTTCAAGAACACTCACTAAAAAGCAAGGCTTAAATTAAGGCATGCAAATGATTCAACTGGGTCTTTTCGTTAAAATTTTCAAGAATAAAATTAGAGAGGATGGAATAATGAGCCCAGAAGAGGAAAATTAGCTACTCTTAGCGATGAAATTGCAACTAAAAGAATAAAAAGAAGACATAAACATACCGTCACGAAGAGAAAGAATTGAAGAAGAGTTTTGAATCTTTATTGATGTCATGTTTAATCTTCGATTATAACACTCTTTCTCTCTTACTTTGTTTCTGGCCTAAACTATTAAGCAATAAAACTTCTCTCTAACAATAACCCTAATCTTAGGGATAAAGAAGAATTCTAATTCTTATTTTCTGTCTCTTCTTCCTCTACATCCTCTTGGTATTTATAAGAGAAAGCTTGGGTTATTGATTCTTTGAAAGGCTGACTCATCAGAAGGTATATTTTTAGAATTTTGAAGTTAAACTGTAGATATGCTGAGAATATCTTTTTCTTTTCCTGATTGAAAATTTAATTGAACTGGGCTGCAGTTAGCTATCGTAATGATTGCTGATATGACTCATCAAATGACTGAATTAGAAACAGTAGTCAACAAGATAATTGTACTTTAAGTCTTCTTTCTGGTACATCTTGAACCATCAGATTTGCATTTCTATAATGAAAATTATGATCAAATTATTAAAAGATGCCCAGTCTAAATCCGAATTTTGATTGAATTATAGATTTTTAGAGTTTCCTTCTGTGACTCTATCTTACAGGTAAATCAAACGGTATATTCTCAGAATTTGAACTTAAATCCTAAATATGCTGAGAATATCCTTTTCTTTTTTACTTGGAGAATAATTGATTTTTATTCACAAATTTAATTGGATTTTCTTTTAATTTCCCAATATGATTTCCTCAAATTTCTAAATTTATTGGGCTTTTTGAGCTTGTTGGATTCTTTTTCTTCTTTTCTCCTTTTTATAAAACACATCACTATGTAAAAAGAAGATAAAATAGCATAGTTTTATTAAAAATAAATATGAAAATGTGACAATAAGTTTGCAACATTGATGAATAATCACAACTCCACACCTATCTTTTGCTCGCCCTCGAGTAAAACAAAAAAACTAAGCTAATCTAACTTAACTCACTTTATAGGAATCACGAATGTACATAGCACGTGTAACAAGCTGTTAAACCTCTAGTTGACCCTAGAAGACGAGTTTTGTCTCGTGAGGGTTTTCAGTGAATTGCTCCTACAAAATTCATAAGAGAATGAAAAATAAAATATTAGTATTTTCGAAACTCATTTTGAAAGAAAAAATATTTGAAATATTTTTTCAAAAATTAAGTAATCTATAAGTCATAGGATTACCAAACTATTTATTTGTATATTTAGTCTTTATGAAAAAATTTATTAGCAATCTAGTTACGATTCAAATTACATTTCTCATATAGTCTATTATTTTACTCTAAGTCATATGCATCTTTGTGATTGTGAATATTTTGACTAACGATTCTTCAACTCTAACTCTTATGCATTATATATTTTTTCTTTTTTTATGGCGATAATATTCTTTTGTCTTATTAGGCTTTTCAATTCACCCACGTAACGAGCCTAAGGTCGGTGACTCTCAAATCGGACGATCTTAGGGCACCGGGTGAGAAAATACCCCTCAGACTAAAGGATTCGAGCAAACAACACTACAAAACTAAGGTTTTTATTAATAATATAAATCTCTTTTAGGCGTGAATATTTATGTTTTATGAGTCACAATTACTCAGCTTAATTAGATGAATTTTTTTTTATATAATACTTTTTTCTTTTTTTTTTTTTTTTAGGCACAAGAGTCTTTATTTTGAATCCTAAGTATGCAAGTGTGAAGAATGCATATTTCATCAAGGTAAAAATTAAGACAAAATTATTTTTTAATTTTTCTTCTAACTTTAGAAATCGAACAAATAATTTTATTTTGACTAAGTATTAAGAAGTCCTAATTATGATATTCCTAATCCTTAAATTTTACTTAATTACTTACAAAAATAAGTCAAAATATTATTTCTCTTTTCAAAAAGTTTTTAAAGAAAAAAATTTATGTTAGTAATAACCTATGTTAGTATGTTAGTAAACCCTCCCCCACACCTATCTCATGCATTGTCCTTAATGTATGAATGAGAATGCATGAAATAAAATGTAAAGGAGGTACATATAAGACTCATTATAACTGACTTGACTAGTTAGAAAAAATAAAAATGCACAAACTAAAAGAAATACAACAAATATGTACAACACCATGTCTCCACCATACCTAGATCTTTCTAAGTCTATTCCCTCGAGCTCGCTTCCTATGATTCCAATGGGTTCTTTTCATTGGTGAAATTAGAAAGGTCAGTCTTTTTGTTATCTTGGCATCATCCTCTCCAATTTATTCATCACTTTCCTTAGTTTCCTCCTACTCTTCTTTCCACTTCTGCTCCTTATAAATTGATCATCGTCACACATCTTAATTGGAGCATCCACAATCTGAATATCTAGAAATCTAAGCTTATCCTTGAACATCACCTCAAAACTTTGGTCACCTATTTCATCGGGAGGTGAGTAACAAACCAAAGCATCTATAATTGATTAATTTAAACACATAAGTTCATCTTTAAAGATTTTTTCAAAGCCTTGGTTAATTCAAAGTTCTTGAAGGGCATTGTCAAAAGATTGATCAGTGGTTGGCTCATCAAAAGTGAAGATACTCAATTCAAGTTTTCTTTTCTCAAAGTGAACTCTAGAATATGATTATCAACATAATTTTCCTTATCACTATAATCACACACATCTCTTAATAATTCATCAAGAAATACTGGTTCATCTCCATGTATACACCCTTACATTTGTGCTTAATATGCTCTATTTCTTCACAATGATTGGACGAAATATTTTGCACCTCAACAGATATTTTTTTCACAAACTTTAGTAACTTCAACCTCACATTTGGCTTGAATCAAAAGTTCACCATCATCACAGTCACCCTCACAATCTAGATAATCTCTAATCACTTTATCTAGATAACAAGGAGGATAGTCATCAAACATGCACACTTCCTCAACAAGTTTCTCATATTTAAGCTCTTCAATTCGATTAAAATGAAATGATGGAGTGGACTCAAACGGCATCTCGATGGAATGAATATGTTGGCCCAAAGGCCCATCACTCTACTTTGATGATGATCAACCCAGTAGTCATAGTACTAATGATCTTCTGTTTAATTAGTCTCAGATTTATGATCAAGATCTTAGTAGGTGTGTAGCTTCATCAAAGGATTTAAAGTCAAGTTTTGGAGCTAGCACGGTTTGATTCAAGAGTCTATGCATCAAGACCACATCAAGTACTCAAGAGGAGTCTAGCTCGTTAGATCAAGTTTGGACCAAGTCAAGAAGGAGGAGAAGACTTCAAGTGAAGACTTCAAGATCAAGACTTGTGTCTAGGTTTATTTTTATAAGATTTTATTTTTAGATAAAATGTAAAGGATAGAATAGTTGGTGGATTGCTCAAGTATATCATATACACACACACTCTTGATTTAGATGAGTTTTCATAAAAGGATTTTCATTTTGGAAAAATACCGGTTTGGTTTTTTCAATTCAAAGTATACATGTCTTTAACAAAAATCATGTTTAGTGCTTTTTGTCAAAAATATAGATATTTCACCATGTATGTGTAGTGGATCGTATCAATACACCCTATGCTTTCAAAGTGTTTAAAATATCCTTTTTTATATTTGGAGAAGTTTTAGAAAAACAAATTTTGAAAAAATACAGTTTTTGATTTTAGCTAAAATTTCTAAGTTACAAAAATAGTTCAAAATATTTGTAACATGTTTTGGTTTTGCTCAAACATGTTTGTTTATCAAAATATAATACTGAAACTATTTTTGTAGATTTTTTGTGAATTTATGAGATTTATTAGGCAATTAAAAACCTAGTTTTCAAATCCTTTAAAAACCCTGCTAGGCTCTGGCGATCGACCGACCGGTCGACCGGACCAGGAGTCGGTCGACCGGACGTGCACAAGAATGTGCACAGGCCATGTCAGTTGGCTGGTCGACCGAGCGGTCGATCGACTAAAGGCTACCTACTCTCGTTTTGCCCCGGTCGACCGGGTGGTCGACCGGCGAGAGAGCCGTTGCTCTCTGGTTCAGAGCCCGGTTGACCGGGCGGTCGACGGAGGGCTCAACGGTCAGTGTTTTGACTGTTGGCCAGTCGACCGGCCGGTCGACTGGAAGGCGATTCTGGGCCTAGTCAGCTGCCAACGGCTAGTTTTTTTCTAGCTCAATAAAATGGGGCTTTTGGGGGCTGTTTCATACAAGATTTTGATGTTTTGAGCCAGTTTTTCCAACTCTATTAGGTGTTTATCTCCACTTGTTTTAGAGCCAAATACTTTCATTCAAAAGGAGAGTTTATCAAGAGTTTTCAAAGTGATTTCTTTGAGTTTTTCACCACACATTCCATCCTTGTTTTTCTCATAAACACTTGAGCTATCCATTGAATAGTCATCCAATAGGAGTGTTATTGTGAGAGTGTTTATTGGTGATCAAAGTGTTTAGATCCCCAAGAATTTTTTCTTGTACTTTGAGGAGGCGGACTTGCGGGTTCGCGGTATTTCAAGTTCGTGTGTGAACTCTTTGTTTGAGGTGCAGTCTCGGCGAACTTGTGGGTTTGCGGTGTGTTCGGGACTAGAGAGTCCAAGAGTTCTAGTGGGAACTCCTTGTAGGTATTGCGGCACCGAGTGATCCGGTGGGATCGATTTTAGTGAAAATCCTTCATAGTGTTGAAGGCGGAGATGTAGAGCAAGTGTGCTCGAACCTCGAAACAAATCTCCCGTGTTTGTGATTGCTCTCTTTCTATCTCTTACTTGTTTATATCTTGCATGCTTATATTGCTTTCATCTTTATATGCTTGATATATATATTTGTGCTCATATTGTTATATGTTTAGGGATTGTTTGCTAGCACTTGTATTCAACTAAGAGAGCCAACGCGGCACCTCAACTCTTATTTAGAGGAAACTTGAGGAGTTAGTCCAGAGCCCATCACGGGGAATCCGGCTACACTCTTGTGTTATACGTGGTGTTTAGTTTAAGAAGTTTTAGTTTGCATTTAAGAAGTTTTAATTCCGCATTATTGACCATTAGATTAGCTTATCATCTATTCACCCCCTCTAGGTGATTTACAATTGGTATCAGAACCACGTGCTCTTGATTTGGGTCTAACAACCTAGAGTTAAAGATCCTCATTTTATAGCTAATCACAATATTTGTTTACACACACCATGGATTTCATGTCACCTCCCACCTTTAACATTCTTAACATCCAAACTTGAAAGGTTAAGATGTCTTTGTACCTCAAAACCTTAGGGATTCATGTTTATTTTGCCACTATTAAAGATTCATATTGTTCAAATGACAAAAATATTGAGGCTAATGCAAAAGCCCTACATGTTTTAAGATCTACCCTAAATGATGATTATTTATCTAGAGTTTCTAATATTGATTCGGCTTTTGTAGTTTGGAACACCATCATCTCCCTTGGCGAAAAAGAATAATATTATGCGGGGAGCGACTCGGATGTTGGAAGTGACGCTTCCAACGTATGCTACATGGTCTAAGGGGATAACCCCCTTGAGCTAACTACCGAATCCGAGGTAGAAGAAGATGTTGATATGTTTTATGATGAGCTTGAATCATTTTGTCAACAACTTCTAGAAAAATATGAATTACTTAAAAAGGACAACAAGAAAATGAAAAACAAATTTGATGCCATGTTAAATGAAAAAGATTTTTTACAAGAAAAATTAGAATGTTTTTTAAAAGAAAATAAAAATTTGAAAAATGAGAATGTTTCCTTGCTTTCTAAATTGAATAATCTTTGTGAAGGAAACACTACTTTGAAAAATAAAATTGTTTTGGTAGAAAAACAAAAAGAAATTGCTTTGCATGAAAATACTTCCTTGAAAAGAAAAATTGTAGAAAAAGAAAAGGAAAAAGTTCCTAAAAAGAATACGAAAAATGACTCTCATTCTCACCATGCTTTACATGCCACTATTAATCAAAATGAAGTTAAATTTTTAAAAATAAAATAGATTATTTGAGCTCAACTTTGAGCAAATGTGCTTTAAACCATTCTAGATTGGAGTCCTTGTTTTTAAAGAAACAAACTCCACATATTCATGCACATCAGCCACATCATGCATATGCACACTTTGCACGCAACGATCACACTCATACACATATGCATAGTAGAGTGTACAAGTGTACACATTGTGACCGCAAAGACCATTTAGCAAAGTTTTGTTATGATAAGATAAATGCTTTAAATTTTGCTAATAAGATTGTTTGGGTTCCTTACAATGCTAACCCTCAAGGACCCAAAAGAAAATGGGTACCAAAATCCCCACCTTGTGTATTTGATGTAGGTGCGGGCTCTCACATAACGTGAGAGAGTTGGTGCCATGGTGGTGGATGCACATGGACTTGATGGACACATATATTGATGCACCGCTATCAAGGAGGTTTGGTGCGACAATCACCATGTTTTTGGAGAATTAGAGTATAGTTCATGTGTTGGTAACTATCTCTAAACTCCTATTTTATTTACATGCTTTTATAATTGATGATTTTTAGCATGTTTGTTTTTTATGATTGTGCTTCATGTGGTAAATACATGGTTAAATGTAGTTTTTGTCAAAACTTGGATATATACTTGTACAAGTAGTGAGCCACATTTGATTCATATATGTTTGCACTTCATTGTTCATGTGTACTCATTATATGCACATGTATAGCCTAGTTTTAATGATTCTCTTATTTACACTTGTTTTGCCAATTTTCATGTTTTACTTCATGTATATGTATTTTGTATTCAAATCTAATACATATACATGTATGTCTCTTGAGTCTCTTGCCTTCATGCAAATTATATTATAGACTCTTTTTATGTTTGAGATATGTATGTATATTGTTAGTTTTGGATAAATCATCATATACCGAGAAGTTATGTTTAAATGAAAAATGAATTTTCATTTCTTTATTTGATAAAATGATATTTATTTTTGAGCATAATTGACTATTTTCATGAAAAATGCTAATTACATGATTCTTGTGCACTCATACTTAATTTGTTTATTCATGACTTTGTTTCTTGATTATTTTTGAGCCTCATAAATTTTGAGTGTCAAACTTTATGTATTTAGTATGCTTCATGATATACATATGATTTGGTTTCATATTTTTGAAGGATCTTTAACTAGTTTTTCAAAAATTATTTTAACTAGTTATGTATTCTTCATTTAGTAGTAATTTTCATACAAAAATATTTTCAAAATTATTTTTGAAAACCCCTACCTACCCCTTTTTAAGGGAGGACAGATGGGCGAGTATGCCTTATAAGTTTTATTGAAAAACTTTTATCTTCTGCTTATAAAGGGTGGTAATTATGAGTTATGTACTTGATTTACATTGTTATTTTTAATTGGTATCTCAATTGATATTTAGTTTGCATATACTCATATTTTGTTTTCTGTATATGTATGCTTCATTTCAAATAATATCAATTTCTATTGGTATTCTCTTTTCATACATATATATGATTTGTTTGTGCTTGATTTTCAAGATATTTACATGTTTAAAGCTCAAAGTATGTTTATGCTAAGCTTACTTCAAATCTTAATTTTTAATTGATTTCTCAATTGGTATCTTTTTTATAAGCTTATGCATTATCTTCAATTGGTATTTTTTTTTACAATTGGCATTTTTTTATATCAAAATGTACAATATGTTACAATTGGTATCTATTGATCTATTTATTTCAATTGGTATCCATGAAAATTTATATTGGTATCAAAATATAAAATACTTTCTTTCATTGGTATCAAAATTTCAATTGATAAAATGTTTTAATTACAATTAAAATTCAAATTTTGTAATGATTATTTACATTTGGTATCTTAAAATTTGATTTACTAAGATATCTCAAAATTTATTTTATTGAGAAAATTCAAAATTTTGTTAAAAATGTTTTGATGTGTATTGCCTATATGCAAGGGGAGCCTAACATCTCTTTTACATATAGATTCATGTTGAGTGTATCTTATATTGAGGAGCTTGACAACTCTTCTTTATGTGGTACATGTGTGTAGGGGAGCTTCACATCTCCTCTTATCCATTACATATTATGTGTTATGTGAATTAGGGTTGTCATCCCTTCTTCATGTAAAGCATGTATGTAGGAAAGTTAACTTAGCGTCTTTCTCTTCATGAATGTATATAACATATATCTCTTTATTGGTTAATTTGAGTTCACCTCTTTGTTGATTTTTTTTGTTTCTCACAAAGAGGGGGAGAACATTGCTTTGTGTTTACTTTAACCCCTTTGTTGATGATTGACAAAAAGGGGGAGAAGTATTTTAGTATATATGCATATTTTCCTTGCTTTATACATAAAGGGGGAGAAGAATTTTTGTTTATGCATATTACTTTGTTTTGCAAAAAAAAGAAAAGAATTTGATGAGTTTTATGCTTGATTAGCATGTTTATCTCCTTATGTTTTGCATACATGTTTATGTGCTTTATTGTCATATATATTTGTTTATTTGTTATGCATGAGTTAAGGGGGAGCTTCTTTGAAGCTTTATTTTAATGCATGCATATATAACTCCATGTGTTTTGTCATCATCAAAAAGGGGGAGATTGTTGGCCCAAAGGCCCATCACTCTAATTTTGATGATGATCAACTCATGTAATTATAGTACTAATGATCTTGTATTTAATTAGTCTCAGATTTATAATCAAAATCTTAGTAGGTGTGTAGCTTCATCAAAGGATTTAAAGTCAAGTTTTGGAGCTAATACGGGTTGATTCAAGAGCCTATGCATCAAGACCACATCAAGTACTCAAGAGGAGTCTAGCTCGTTGGATCAAGTTTGGACCAAGTCAAGAAGGAGGAGAAGACTTCAAGTGAAGACTTCAAGATCAAGACTTGTGTCTAGGTTTATTTTTATAAGATTTTATTTTTAGATAAAACGTAAAGGATAGAATAGTTGGTAGATTGCTCAAGTATATCATATACACACACACTCTTGATTTAGATGAGTTTTCATAAAGGATTTTCATTTTGGAAAAATACCGGTTTGGTTTTTTAGAATTCAAAGTATACATATCTTTAACCAAAATCATGTTTAGTGCTTTTTGTCAAAAACATAGATATTTCACCATGTATGTGTAGTGGATCATATCCATGCACCCTATGCTTTCAAAGTGTTTAAAATATTTTTTTTTATTTGGAAAGTTTTGAAAAAACCAATTTTGGAAAAATACAGTTTTTATTTTTAGCTAAAATTTTTAAGTTACAAAAATAGTTCAAAATGTTTGTAACATGTTTTGATTTTGCTCGAACATGTTTGTTTATCAAAGTATAATACTGAAATTATTTTTGTAGATTTTTCGTTAATTTATGAGATTTATTTGGCAATTAAAAACCTAGTTTCAAATCCTGTAAAAACCTGCCAGGCTCTGGCGGTCGACCGACCGGTCGACCAGACCAGGAGCCGGTTGACCGGACCGGTTGACCGGACGTGCACAAGAACGTGCACAGGCCATGTCAGACGACCGAGCGGTCGACTGACTGAAGGCAACCCACTCTCGGGTTGCCCCGGTCGACCGGGCCAGAGAGCCGTTGCTCTCTGGTTCAGGGCCCGGTCGACCAGGCGGTCAATCGGAGGGCTCAATGGTCAGTTCTTTGACCGCTGACCGGTCGACCAGCCGGTCGACCAGAAGGCCATTCTAGGCCTAGTCAGCTGCCAACGGCTAGTTTTTTTCTAGCCCTATAAAATGGGGCTTTTGGGGGCTGTTTCCGGTCGACCGGAAGGCCATTCTAGGCCTAGTCAGCTGCAACGGCTAGTTTTTTTCTAGCCCTATAAAATGGGGCTTTTAGGGGCTGTTTCAAACAAGATTTTGAAGTGCGTTTTGAGCCAGTTTTTCCAACTCTATTAGGTGTTTATCTCCACTTGTTGTAGAGCCAAATACTTTCATTCAAAAGGAGAGTTTATCAAGAGTTTTCAAAGTGATTTCTTTGAGTTTTTCACCACACATTCCATCCTTGTTTTTCTCACAAACACTTGAGCTATCGATTGACATATTCATCCTATAGGAGTGTTATTGTGAGAGTGTTTATTGGTGATTAAAGTGTTTAGATCACCAAGAGTTCTTTCTTGTACTTTGAGGAGGCGGACTTGCGGGTTCGCGGTGTTTCGAGTTCGTGTGTGAACTCTTTGTTTGAGGTGCGGCCTCGACGAGCTTGTGGGCTTGCAGTGTGTTCAGGACTAGAGAGTCCAAGAGTTCTAGTGGGAACTCCTAGTAGGTGTTGCGTCACCGAGTGATTCGGTGGGATCGATTTTAGTGGAAATCCTTCATAGTGTTGAAGGCGGGGACGTAGAGCAAGTGTGCTCGAACCTCGAAACAAATCTCCTGTGTTTGCGATTGCTTTCTTTCTATCTCTTACTTGTTTTTATCTTGCATGGTTATATTGCTTTCATCTTTATATGCTTCATATATATATTTGTGCTCATATTGTTATATGCTTGGGGATTGTTTGCTAAAACTTGTATTCAACCAAGAGCCAACGCGACACCTCAACTCTTATTTAGAGGAACCTTGAGGAGTTAGTCCAGTGCCTTTCACGGGGAATCTGCTATACTCTTGTGTTATACATGGTATTTAGTTTAAGAAGTTTTAGTTTGCATTTAAGAAGTTTTAATTCCGCATTATTGACCATTAGATTAGCTCATCATCTATTCACCCCCTTCTAGGTGATTTACCATTGGTACCAGAGCCACGTGCTCTTAATTTGGGTCTAACAACCTAGAGTTAAAGATCCTCATTTTATAGCTAATCACAATATTTGTTTACACACACCATGGATTTCATGTCACCCCCCACCTTTGACATTCTTAATATCCAAACTTGGAAGGTTAAGATGTCTTTGTACCTCAAAGCCTTAGGGATTCATGTTTATTTTGCAACTATTAAAGATTCATATTGTTTAAATGGCAAAAATATTGTGGCTAATGCAAAAGCCCTACATGTTTTATGATCTACTCTAAATAATGATTATTTATCTAGGGTTTCTAACATTGATTTGGCTTTTGTAGTTTGGAACACCAGCATCTCCCTTGGAGAAAAAGAACAATATTATGCGGGGAGCGACTCGGATATTGGAAGTGACGCTTCCAACGTATGCTACATGGTCCAAGGGGATAACCCCTTGAGGTAACTACCGAATCCGAGGTAGAAGAAGATGTTGATATGTCTTATGATGAGCTTGAATCATTTTGTCAACAACTTCTAGAAAAATATGAATTACTTAAAAAGGACAACAAGAAAATGAAAAACAAATTTGATGCCATGTTAAATGAAAAAGATTCTTTACAAGAAAAATTGGAATGTTTTTCAAAAGAAAATAAAATTTGAAAAATGAGAATGTTTCCTTGCTTTCTAAATTGAATGATCTTTGTGAAGGAAACACTACTTTGAAAAATAAAATTGTTTTGGTGGAAAAACAAAAAGAAATTGCTTTACATGAAAATACTTCCTTGAAAAGAAAAATTGTAGAAAAAGAAAAAGAAATGTTTCTAAAAAGAATAAGAAAAATGACTCATTCTCACCATGCTTTACATGCCACTATTAATCAAAATGAAGTTAAATTTTTGAAAAATAAAATAGATTATTTGAGCTCAACTTTAAGCAAATGTGCTTTAACCATTCTAAATTGGAGTCCTTATTTTCAAAGAAACAAACTCCACATATTCATGCACATCATCCACATCATGCATATGCACACTTTGCACGCCACGATCACACTCATACACATATGCATAGTAGAGTGTACAAGTGTACACATTGTGGCCGCAAAGGACATTTAGAAAAGTTTTGTTATGATAAGATAAATGCTTTAAATTTTGCTAATAAGAATGTTTGGGTTCCTTACAATGCTAACCCTCAAGGACCTAAAAGAAAATGGGTACCAAAATCCCCACCTTGTGTATTTGATGTAGGTGCGGGCTCTCACACAACGTGAGAGAGTTGGTGCCATGGTGGTAGATGCACATGGACTTGATGGACACATATATTGATGCACCGCTATCAAGGACGTTTGGTGGGACAACCACCATATTTTTGGAGAATTAGAGTGTAGTTCATGTATTGGTAACTATCTCTAAACTCCTATTTTATTTACATGCTTTTATAATTGATGATTTTTAGTATGTTTGTTTTTTATGATTGTGCTTCATGTGGTAAATACATGGTTAAATGTAGTTTTTGTCAAAACTTGGATATATACTTGTACAAGTAGTGAGCCACATTTGATTCATATATGTTTGCACTTCATTGTTCATGTGTACTCATTATATGCACATGTATAGCCTAGTTTTGATGATTCTCTCATTTACACTTGTTTTGTCAATTTTCATGTTTTTACTTTATGTATATGTATTTTGTATTCAAATCTAATAAATATACATGTATGTCTCTTGAGTCTCTTGCCTTCATGCAAATTATATCATAGACTCTTTTTATGTTTGCGATATGTATGCATATTGTTAGTTTTGGATAAATCATACATATACCTAGAAGTTATGTTTAAATGAAAAATGAACTTTCATTTCTTTGTTTGATAAAATGATATTTATTTTTGAGTATAATTGACTATTTTCATGAAAAATGCTAATTACATGATTCTTGTGCACTCATACTTTATTTGTTTATTCATGACTTTGTTTCATGATTATTTTTTAGCTTTATAGATTTTGAGTGTCAAACTTTATGTATTTAGTATGCTTTATGATATACATATGATTTGGTTTCATGTTTTTGAAGGATCTTTAACTAGCTTTTCAAAAATTATTTTAACTAGTAATTTTCATGCTAAAATATTTTCAAAATTATTTTTGAAAACCCCTACCTGCCCCTTTTTAAGGGAGGACAGATGGGCGAGTATGCCTTGTAAGTTTTTTTGAAAAACCTTTATCCTGTGCATATAAAGGGTGGTAATTATGAGTTATGTACTTGATTTACATTATTATTTTCAATTGTTATCTCAATTAATATTTAGTTTGTATATACTCATATTTTGTTTTCTATATATGTATGCTTCATTTCAAATAATATCAATTTCTATTGTTATTTTCTTTTCATACATATATATGATTTGTTTGTGCTTGATTTTCAAGATATTTACATGTTTAAAGCACAAAGTATGTTTATGCTAAGCTTACTTCAAATCTTAATTTTCAATTGATTTCTCAATTGGTATCTTTTTATAAGCTTATGCATTATCTTCAATTAGTATTTTTTTTTACAATTGGTATTTTTTTATATCAAAATGTACAATATGTTTCAATTGGTATATATTGATCTATTTATTTCAATTGGTATCCATCAAACTTTATATTGGTATCAAAATATAAAATACTTTCTTTCATTGGTCTCAAAATTTCAATTGATAAAAATGTTTTAATTACAATTAAAATTCAAAATTTGTAATGGTTATTTACATTTGGTATCTTAAAATTTGATTTACTAAGATATCTCAAATTTATTTTATTGAGAAAATTCAAAATTTTGTTAAAAATATTTTGATGTGTATTGCCTATATGCAAGGGGAGCTTAACATCTCTTCTACATATAAATTCATGTTGAGTGTATCTTATATTGAGGAGCTTGATAACTCTTCTTTATGCGGTACACGTGTGTAGGGGAGCTTCACATCTCCTCTTATGCATTGCACATTATGTGTTATGTGAGTTGGGACTTATCATCCCTTCTTCATGTAATGCATGTATGTAGGGAAGTTAACTTAGCGTCTTCCTCTTCATGAATGTATATCGTACATATCTCTTTATTGGTTGTTTTGAGTTCACCTCTTTGTTGATTTTTTTGTTTCTCACAAAGAGGGGGAGAACATTGTTTTGTGTTTACTTTAACCCCTTTATTGATGATTGACAAAAGGGGGGAAAGTATTTTAGTATATATGAATGTTTTCTTTGCTTTATACATAAAGGGAGAGAAGAATTTTTGTTTATGAATATTACTTTGTTTTGCAAAAAGGAGAAAAGAATTTGATGAGTTTTATGCTTGATTGGCATGTTTATCTCCTTATGTTTGCATATATGTTTATGTGCTTTATTGTCATATATATTTGTTTATGTGTTATGCATGATTTAAGGGGGAGCTTCTTTGAAGCTTTACTTTAATCCATGCATATATAACTCCATGAGTTTTGTCATTATCAAAAAGGGGGAGATTGTTGGCCCAAAGGCCCATCACTCTAGTTTTGATGATGATCAACTCATGTAGTTATAGTACTAATGATCTTATATTTAATTAGTCTCAGATTTATGATCAAGATCTTAGTAGGTGTGTAGCTTCATCAAAGGATTTAAAGTCAAGTTTTGGAGCTAGCACGGTTTGATTCAAGAGCCTATACATCAAGACCACATCAAGTACTCAAGAGGAGTCTAGCTCGTTGGATCAAGTTTGGACCATATCAAGAAGGAGGAGAGGACTTCAAGTGAAGACTTCAAGATCAAGGCTTGTGTCTAGGCTTGTTTTTGTAAGATTTTATTTTTAGATAAAATGTAAAGGATAGAATAGTTGGTGGATTGCTCAAGTATATCATATACGTACACACTCTTGATTTAGATGAGTTTTCAAAAAAGGATTTTCATTTTGGAAAAATACCTGTTTGTTTTTTGGAATTCAAAGTATACATGTCTTTAACCAAAATCATGTTTGGTGCTTTTTGTCAAAAACATAGATATTTCACTATGTATGTGTAGTGGATCATATCCATACACCCTATGCTTTTAAAGTGTTTAAAATATCTTTTTTTTTGTATTTGGAGAAGTTTTGGAAAAACTAATTTTGAAAAAATACAGTTTTTGTTTTTAGCCAAAATTTCTAAGTTACAAAAATAGTTCAAAATGTTTGTAACATGTTTTGATTTTGCTCAAACATGTTTGTTTATCAAAGTATGATACTAAAACTATTTTTGTAGATTTTTTGTTAATTTATGGGATTTATTTGGCAATTAAAAACCTAGTTTTCAAATCCTTTAAAAACCTTGCCAGGCTCTGGCGATCGACTGACCGATCGACCGGACCAGGAGCCGGTCGATCGGACCGGTCAACCAGACGTGCATTGGCCGTGTCAGTTGGTCGGTCGACCGAGCGGTCGACCGACTGAAGGCAACCCACTCTCGGGTTGCCCCGGTCGACCGGGCGGTCGACCGGCCAGAGAGCCGTTGCTCTCTGGTTCAGGGCCAGGTCAACCGGACAGTTGACCGGAGGGCTCAACGGTCAGTTTTTTGACCGTTGGCCGGTCGACCGGAAGGCCATTCTGGGCCTAGTCAGCTGCCAACGGCTAGTTTTTTCTAGCCCTATAAAATGGGGCTTTTGGGGGTTGTTTCATACAAGATTTTGAAGTGGGTTTTGAGCCAGTTTTTCTAACTCTATTAGGTGTTTATCTCCACTTGTTTTAGAGCCAAATACTTCCATTCAAAAGGAGAGTTTATCAAGAATTTTCAAAGTGATTTCTTTGAGTTTTTCACCACACATTCCATTCTTATTTTTCTCACAAACACTTGAGCTATCCATTGACATATTCATCCTATAGGAGTGTTATTGTGAGAGTGTTTATTGGTGATCAAAGTGTTTAGATCACCAAGAGTTCTTTCTTGTACTTTGAGGAGGCGGACTTACGGGTTCATGATGTTTCGAGTTCGTGTGTGAACTCTTTGTTTGAGGTGCAGCCTCAGCGAGCTTGTGGGCTTGCGGTGTGTTCGGAATTAGAGAGTCCAAGAGTTCTAGTGGGAACTCCTTGTAGGTGTTGCGGCACCGAGTGATCCGGTGGGATCGATTTTAGTGGTAATCCTTCATAGTGTTGAAGGCGGGGAAGTAAAGCAAGTGTGCTCGAACCTCGAAACAAATATCCCGTGTTTGCGATTGCTCTCTCTATCTCTTACTTGTTTATATCATGCATGCTTATATTGCTTTCATCTTTATATGCTTGATATATATATATATATATATATATATATATATATATATATATATATTTTGTGCTCATATTGTTATATGCTTAGGGATTGTTTGCTAACACTTGTATTCAACCAAGAGAGCCAATGCGGCACCTCAACTCTTATTTAGAGGAATCTTGAGGAGTTAGTCCAGAGCCCTTCATGGGGAATCTGGCTACACTCTTGTGTTATACGTGGTGTTTAGTTTAAGAAGTTTTTGTTTGCATTTAAGAAGTTTTAATTCAATATTATTGACCATTAGATTAGCTCATCATCTATTCACCCCCCTCTAGGTGATTTACAGAATAGACATGTTAATGTGATTTAAATTTGACATGGGTCTCATAATTTGAACTTTGTTCATTTTATTAAGATTGATGTGTTCCTGAATTGACATAGGTCGAGTTGGTTTTGAATCTAGAACAGGTTCAGTAGAAAATAAATCCTTATCTTGTTCACCAGCTAACTCACTTGTTATCATATTTAGGTGGCCCAAGTGTTGAACATTTTCAATAAGCATTTATCGTAAGATTGCATGAAGTTTTCAAAAGTTTCCTCTCATATTGGCTGTGTGACCTTATGGTTGCTATTGAATTCAAATTGTGTGGGTGATGACCCATGGGAGACTAAATGAATTGAGAACTAGTATGTGATTGGTCCCATGAAGAATCAATATAATTCTAACACCCCAATTCAAAATTTAATGAACAGGATTCACTCGTAGGTCCTTGAAATGTGTGAAATTGATTTAGGCCTAGTCCTAATGTATACCCTATCAAAGGACATTGTTCTGAAAAATGAGATTAATTATGACAGTGATGACACCAAATAAGAGGGTAAGACGTAAAAGATAGGATAGGAGGTTGGATGTAATCACAAAAGCTCGGAAGAGAGGTTGGTGACTGGAAAGGAAGGTTTGGCCTATAGAATGAATCGTAACCAAATGAGTGTGGATAGGCCATGAAATTTTTTTTTATTTTTTTATTTTTATTATTTTTGGTGGTGAATTATTTTTGGTTAACCTGAATGTACTGGGTCTCTCGACCACACACACATGAAAATAAATAAAAACAATATCACCAATCAAAAGAAGAAAATCAATCAACCCTATTCTAAGGTAGCCTTAGACCAAGACGACTCTTAACTGGTTAGATTGTTCACAGGAGGTATAATACAGAATCTGATCACAAGTTAATTAGCCAGATTGGGGCAAGATTGATGGGAGGTATAAGCGCAAAAAGCGACGAGCCTAATTAAGCCAAACCACTAGCCTTTGAGATTTGCCTCTCAATCCGTGACCTTTGACACCGATTTGATAAGAGTCAAATTCTAACACTTTCCTCTTAGGTCAATCTCCTAGTGAATATGAGATGTCCTAAGGGCTAATATCTATCATATTTTAAGTTAGACTAAGGTTGCTGAGTGCTTGGAGATAGTTTGTGGGTTAAGGAAAGGTAATGACTCCCCCAACTTATCTTTTGTTGGTTTTGCCCTTAAAATTAATTGTACAAGTGTGCAAGTATAAAGGAAAAGTAACACTCAAAAAGCAAGTAAATCGCCCAAGAATGTTTTTAAAGCTAGATGCTATGCAAATGTACCTTGTCTCCAGCTTTCTTCAACAGTAATTGAAAATGAAACGTAATTAGACGAATGCCTAGAATGCAAGTGTAAACATTTTTAGGCAATTTCAACCAATCGATTACTATTGGATTAAAATAGGGTTATAAAAAAAATCAAACAAGAAAATTAGACACTTCAAAAGCTGTATTTTGCAATGAAATATGACCTACAAAAAAGAGTTTTTAGTAGTTCCAATAAACAGCCTCTTTTCCACAGTAGTTTAAGTGTTTCTGTGGTAAACTCTTGGATTTTATTCTCTACTTTTACAGGGGCACAGAATAACAAGTCTTCTACTACAATGTTAGATCTTTCCAAATGATATCCTAAACTCTGAAACAGAGCACCAAACTTTTAAAAAAATAATTATACCGTTCTCTCCCCGACAATGACGTCAAATATTGGTTGAAAAATTAAATAACAGTGTAGCTTAGGGCTAATAGCTTATGTCCATGAGGAGAGGTACGATGTAAGCTTTTCGATTTTCTTATTGAGAAAACAAGTTTTAGTGTTTATGTTTTCTAGAAGAAAATAAGACGAAGTGTAGAGAAGTGATTCAAAGAAAAATTAAAGATTTACAGTAGGTTTTGGAGAAGATGATTTTTTAAAAAGACTTTGAGAGTGATTTGATTGTGTTTTTAATAATGGAAAAGATCTGGGCTCACTAATATTTGACTTGACTTTAGATTCTTATCTTGAAAGATTAAATGCCTCAATGTGATCATACGCAAAAGTTTAATTTTGCAATTGAAGAGAAGTTAAGTAAAACATATGAGATAGTTTTTTTTAGAAATTGAGCTTTAATTTTAAAATTGTTCTTTAAGTTGAATGTTAAACCATTAAGGCAATTAAGTAAGAATGGAATAAAACAAGTTTTTTATAAGATTAATTAAAATTTAACTTCAAAAATCAATCCCATCCCCATGCGCCTTAAAGAACACTCACTAAAAAGTAAGGCTTAAATTAAGGCGCACAAATGATTCAATTGGGTCATTTCGTTAAAATTAACCAAGAATAAAATTAGAGAGGATAGATTAGTGAGCCCAGAAGAGGAAAATTAGCTACTCATAGTGACAAAATTACAACTAAAAGAATTAAAAGAAGACATAAACATACTGTCACAAAGAGAAAGAATTGAAGAAGAGTCTTGAATCTTTATTAATGTCATGTTCAATCTTTGATTACAACACCCTTTCTCTCCCTCACATTGTTTCTGGCCTAAACTAGAAAGCAATAAAACTTCTATCAAATAATAACACTAATCTTAGGAATAAAGAAGAATTCTAATTCTAATTTTTTATCTCTTCTTCCTCTACATCCTGTGGATACTTGTAAGAGGAAGCCTAGGGTAGTTACTCATCAAAATGCTGACCCATAGAAGATATATTTTCAAAATTTTGAAGTTGAACTGTGAATATGCTGAGAATATCCTTTTCTTCTCTTGATTGAAAATTTAATTGAATTGGGCTGCAACTAGTTGTCGTATTGATTGCTGAGTGTGACTCATCAAATAGCTGATTTAGAAATAGTAGTCAACATGAGAAAGCCTTTTAAGTTTTCTTTCTGTGAATCATCAGATTTTCTTTTATATAATGAAATTTTTGATCAAATTACTAAAAGATGCCCAGTTTGAATCCGAATTTTAATTGAATTGTAAATTTTTGAAGTTTCCTTCATGACTCTATCTTGCCATGTAGTCAAAGGGTACATTCTCAGAATTTGAATTTAAACCTTGAGAATGCTGAGAATATTTTTTCTTTTTTTCTTGGAAAATAATTGATTTTCAATCAAGAATTTAATTGAATTTTTCTTTCAATCTCTAAATATGATTACCTCAAAATCTCTAAATTTATTAGGCTTTTTGAGCTTGTTGGGCTCTTCTCCTTCTTTTCTCCTTTTTATAAAAGTCACTAAGCAAAAAGAAAATAAAATAGCAGAGTTTTATTAAAAATAAATATGAGAATGTGATAATAAGTATGCAAAATTGCTGAGTAATCAATTGTCGGGGAGGCATGGTAAGTTTTTCTTCTTTTTGATTTACTTTAAACCGTTTAATTTTTCTTCTTCGTTTTTGTGTGCAAGGGCTCATATTTGAAAACTAGGAGCTGCAGTGGACATATTGCTACTTTGTGCCTTTGTCCAAGAAGGCAGAGCAACAGAGACCACAACTGTGGCAAACTACTAACTGTAGTTTTTTACATATTGCTTGAAATTCAAGAATTTAGCTACTTTAGTTGATAGTTTTCCTGTTTAACATATTCTGCATACTGTTCTAATCTCAACAGTAATATGATTGTTTGTTAATGCTAAAAAACGTTTAGATATCGCATTCTAGATATTCGTTTATCTGTTACATTTAAATTATTATTGAAGAGTGCTGGAGTCAAGATTCATCTGCATTGCATATAGCTTAAGAACACACTTGTATGTTATTTCTGGGGAGTTATTTTTGCCATATACTTGCATACGCGTACTAAAATAAATTAAGGGCTTGTTCTATAAACAAGATAAGGTGGGGGAAGTCATTACCCTTCCTTAGCCCAAAAATCATCCCCCACTCACTAATTCAGCTTAACTTAAAATTGAGTAGACATTGGCCCTGAGGACTTGTCGGACTCAATAGGAGACTGACCTAAGGGGAAAGTTGATTAGAATTTGGCTCTTACCAAATTGGTGTCAAAAGTTGGAGATTGAGAGGCAAAATCTCGAAGAACAGCGATTTTGCATAATTAGGCTGTTGCTTAGGCACGGAACCTCCTACTAATCTTGTCTTTACCTACCTAATTAACTTGTGGTCAGATTTATACCCCTATGGACAGTCAACTAGTTAGGAGTCGTCTAGCTCAAAGGTTCACCCTAACTTAGGCTAGATTTTTCTTTGTTTTTTGTTTTTATTTTTAATATTTTTGCGATATAGATTACAATTATAATTATTCCAATTACTTCACACCGACCTCTTTTGATTCAAAGATTACCAACCCGATATTTCATAACTTTAACCAACTAAGTAAGCCAGATTGGTCTTATTCGATTCAGCATATGCCCCAACCCTAGTGTTATGAACAAAATTGGGATGATCATCACCACTCTTCACCGAGTTAGTGGGGATACAACTCCCCTGAGTCATACTATCAACACCTGACCAGCATTCAGCTTCGTATACTCAATTTCAAGATCAACCTATAGGAGAGAAATCTTCTTTAGAAAAGAGTTTGAACACTTCCTTGAGTCCTGACAATTCCAATTCTCGACAGACTCAATACTCACAAAAAATTTCCAAGTCCAAGATCCTTACTTTACTTTTCAAGTCCCACCACAGCAAGAAGAGCATACCGACTTAGATAAGAGTAAAGAATCCATGATTCAATTCCAAAGCGATCCTTTTGATATGATAGAAGCTAGACTTAGTCAATTAGAAAACATATGCAGGAATAAGGAAACTCTCCCTGCCCAATCTTTGACTATTCCTGATACTTCTAACCATATTGATGAAAATCAATTCTAAAGCGATCCATTCGATATGATAGAAGCAAGACTTAGTTGATTAAAAAATATGCATAGGAATGAGGAAACTCTCCCTACTCAATCTTTGAACATTCCTGATACTTCTAGCTATACTGATAAAAATCAAGAATCATAGTACCTTGAAAACTTTGACCAAGATTCAATTTCACTACAAAACCTTGAACTTGATCAATATCAACCCATTGACAAATTGGCAAGTTTTCATTTCAATAAAATTGAATTTGAACATGAATGCGACCCTGATCCACAACTTTGTGATTCTATTCCAATTTTTAAATCTATGTTGACTTCAGTATCATTACCCAATTTGGACCCATTTTCTGAGTCAACATTGATTACTGTATCCATAAATTTTGAAATTGAACCATCTCTTTTAGATAGTCACATTTTATTGATGTGAAAAGAAAGTGAAATGAACTCTTTGATTTCGACTTAACTCTTAAATCAGGAATGACTTTCAAACCTAAAATTGATTTTTCCTAGTTAGTATTGGTTCCCAAACTTTTCATTTCAGAGCCCAAATTATCTATTCCACAAAATCACATTCTATTATTGGACCAAGGATTGACCATAATGACCCGGTGATGATTTTCCAAGATTGGTAATGTAAAAAGAATAATTTTTATGATAGGATCTTGCCTGATCCTATTCTTATTGGGGATTATAAATATGTAAATAGAAAAGATATCAATAAAGGAGGGCTCCGTGAATCACTTGTTGGCCCAATGGCTTTCCACTCTAGTTTTGATGATGATCAACACTCATGTAGTTATGTTTACTAATATTCTTGTGTTTCTAAGTTTCAGATCATTAACAGGATATTAGGTTGGTGATTAGCTTCAACAAGATGATTAGAAGCTATTCATGATGATTCCGGTGCCAAAGCTTAAAGATCATACCTTTGCACTTGGAGAATCACGGAGTTTGGACCGAGTCTACTTGAAGATGAAGATCGTCAAGAAGACTTAGGTATCTAGTTTAGAGTTTATGTTTTAGATCCATATTTGTAAAGCTTAGTTTAGTTGATATGCTCAAGTGCACAAAACACACACGTTTCATGATTTGGTTTTTGGTTTACATGAATAATAGATCAAAACAAGTTTACCTTATACCTATGTATATTAGATATGTTCTAGATATACATACATGCTTTAAACTTGCTAGACAAATTTATTTTGACTATCCTATTCATGTTTTGGAAAATTCTAGTTTGATAAAATACAAGTTTTGTTTTTGATAAAATTGGCAAGACACAAAAATGAATTGATATGATTGATATATGTCTTGAAATTTTTATCACAAGTTTGGTTATCAAAGTAAAATGATAAAACAAGTTTTAGAAAAACATATTTTTAGAAAAACAGTTTTTATTGTGATTAAAACTATTTTTTAGATTTACTGTGAATTTATGGGATTTTTATTGAGTGAAAAGACCTATTTTCAAATCCCGTATCTGTGCAGAACTGAGGACTGGCTGACAGGCCAAGTCGGTCGACCGGACCGGTCGACCGCACCATAGGCCGGTCGACCGGGACGGTCGACCGACGTGCACAAGTTTGTGCACGTTTTGGAGTCTCTGGGACGGTCGACCGGGCCGGTCGACCGAGATGAGAGTTCTGCTCTCAGGATGTTTCGGTCGACTGGGCCAGTCGACCGCTATTGCCCAACGGTCACATTTTTGACCGTTGGCGGTCGACCGGACCGGTCGACCGGCAGTCTGTCAGACTGCCAGCTCAGCCTAACGGCTAGTTTTGTATAGGGGCTATATAAACCCCATCTCTTTGGGGATTTTGGCCAAGTTTTTTAAGAGAAAAAATACTAGTTTTCTGAAGTGTTTAAAAGAGTTTTAAAAGAGTTTTTGGGGCTTTAAAACTTCTCATCTTTATTTGTTTTGGGTTTTTGGAAAATTAAAGAAAACTAGGTTTTGGGATTTTGATTTGGTATTTCATTTTCTATCATATACAAGAGATTTCCCAAGTAGTTTTTCTTTGTTGCTTGTTTCCAAAAACACTTTGAATCCACACTTGAGCTATATCTTCTATCCTAAACTATTTAGGATCTTGTTTTTGTGGAGAAAGAAAAAGGAAAGAGGTTTGTGGTTGAAATATACCACTTGTTGTAAACCCTTGATTTCTTGAGTTGCTCCCTCTTTGGTAGAGGTGGAGATTGTTGTATTGGGTTGTTGGTTTGGATCCCTCTTCGGTAGAGGTGATTGAGTTTGGTTGTAAACCTCTTCGGTAGAGGTGGTTGTTGTTGTTGTTGTTGGTTGTTGGGCCTCGGTGGAGGTTGCTGTTGAGAGAGGAGTTTGGTACTCCTAGAGTTGTAAGAAATCCTCTTTGGTAGAGGTTCCCTCGGTGGGAGTTGAGATAGTGGAAATCCTACACGGTGGTGTAGGCGGGGATGTAGAGCAAGGTGCTCGAACCTCGAAACAAATCTTGGTGTTTGCGTTTTGATCCATTATCTCTCTAACTCTCTCTCTTATAATTGTGCAAAGCATCATACTCATCATCATATCATACTTGCTTGTGTTGAGCATTGATTCATTCATACCATATATTGCTTGTGTTGTGCCTTGCATTTCTTATTGTCATATCTATTATATGCTTGGCTTGATTGTGTGTATTTCATATTGCTTGGATTGCTTGTGTGTGTGCCTAACTTATACTCATCCAACAAGAGCTTCACATAGCACCTCAACCCATTTAAAGGGGAATCAAGGGGAGTTAGTCCAGAGCCTCACAAGGGGAATTCGGCTACACTTGTTGTATTGTATTAGTTTGTGCATAATTTGCATTAGCTTCCGCATTTAGCGCACTTAGTTTTCATTAAGTTTCTTAGATTAGCACTTACACCTATTCACCCCCCCTCTAGGTGTTTTTCATCACTATATTTTCTTGATTGGGTAGAAGGCTTGGCCTTATCCGACCACAACCGGAACCACTACATTATCTTGATTGGGTAGAAGGCTTGGCCTAATCCGACCCCCACCGGAACAAGCACCTTGAGGTATCATTTTCCTTCTCTTTCTTCTTTTCATGCATTTATACATTCATTCATACATTGAGGACAATGCATGAGATAGGTGTGGGGGAGGGTTCTAACATAACATAAGTTTTCTTTTTATTTAAAAAAGTTTAATAATATCAATAAAACAAAACAACAAAGCATGAAACAATAAAGCATGAGATAGGTGTGGGGGAGGGTTCTAACATAACATAGGTTTTCTTTTTATTTAAAAAAAGTTTCTTGATATCAATAAAATAAAACAACAAAGCAGGAAACAATAAAAGCTCTATAAAAGCTCTTGATACCAAATTGAAACTCACATAAACCAATAAACATGCATATAAACTCACAAATACTTCTCCCCCTTTTTGTCAATCATCAACAAAGGTGTCAAAGAAAACAATAAAACAATGTTCTCCCCCTTTTTGTCTTAAACAAAAAAATATCAATAAGGGGTGAAATCAAATCAAAACTTTATGATACAAATTGAAAAAAAATATATCAATTTAGTGCATCTGATATCCATAAATCATACTAATTGAAAGTACATAAAACAAATATTTTTAACATAAATTTAAATACCAATTGTAAGTAAATAAATCATTTTGATGAATCCAACAAAAAATTTTGATATCAATTAAAAGATATATAGATAATCTTGATATCAATTGTAAAGATTAGTACCAATTGAAAGTAATTTTTCATTAGGAGCATATGATACCAAAAATAATCAATATCATTTTTCAATCATTTTTCAACATAAAGTGTGAGAGTAATAAAATACGAAAGGTAAACAAAACCAATTAAAAAGTGAAATATGAATTTTCTCCTCTTTTATGAAATACCAAACAAAATGATGCATAAGCTTGTATAAGATACCAATTGAAACATAATCAATTGAAATATAATAGTCATTTAAGAAATCAAGCTTAGCATAACTAAAATTTGTGCTCAAAGATATAGAGATATAGTAAGCACAAATAAAATATATGAGTACACAAAAAAATGTCAATAGTGATACTAATTGAAAAGATCCAATGATAGCAATTGAAAACATAATAAAATCAAGTGTATAACTCATATTTCCTACCACCCATTTCATGCACATGTTTAAAAAGATTTTCAATAATAAGCATACAAGGTATGGTCGCCCAACCAACCGCCCTTAAATGGGTAGAAGTTTTCAAACATAAGTTTAAAAATATAGTATGTTTGAAAAAAACTACCATAATGAAGAATACGAACTAGTTATATGAATAATTTGAAAAACTAATACGAAATCCTTCAAGTAATGAATAAAACAAAAATATATTTCATGAAAAACATGTAAATCACATGATCATCAACACTCAAAATCCATAAAGCCCATATCATACTCAAGAAAACAAAAATTATGAGAAAACAATAAGTAAAGTGAGTGTACAAGATAATTATGTGAAAAAAATTATCATGAAAATAGGCAATCGAGCTCAAAATAAAATTCCTTAAACGTGAAAATCATCAAAACTAGAATCCTTCAAGGTATATGTATGTCATGTACAAACTAAAGTATACATACATATCCAAATCTAAACGAGTCCACAAAAGTATATGCATGAAGGCAAGTGGCTCAAGGATGTATATGTATTAGCTATTAATTTGGACAAAATAGACATATACATGATGTTAAACATAAACATGAAAAACATGTACAAAATGGGAATACAAGTCAAAATGTATGAATCATCAAAACTAGGCTATACTAGTACATCTAATAAGTACAAATGAGCGTTCGAGCACAAACATATAATAGTCTATTTGTAGCTCACTAGTTGTACAAGTATACATCCAAGTTTTAATGAAAACTAACATCTAAACATGTAATCAAAACATAAAACATAGAAATCAAAATAAAAACTCATAAACATGGATATGATCATTATGTACATGCACATGCATAGATCTAAGACGTAAACATTAGTTAAAACAAATGTGAGAATACAAAGGTATAAATCCATATTAAACATGGGTGTCACAAATAACTAATCATGTATATCACTAATCTAAATATCATGGCATATAACATATTAATCATTGAAGCATCAAAACATGCTAAAATCAATGATATGAAAAGCATGTAAACAATAAATGAGTAAGAGATTGTTACCAAAACCGAAGAGGGTAACTCTCCATGTCTCTAAACCAAGGTGGTCCTCCCACCAAACTCCCCTTGAAAGTGATGCATCCAAATTGTCCTCTTTAAGCTCGGAACACATCCACCTCAAGACACCATCGCTCTCACGTCATGCGAGAGCCCACACCTACATCAAATACAATAGGGGTGGTCTTTGGTACCCACTCTTTTGGGTCATGAGGGTTAGCACCTTTTCTAACCCAAATAAATTTAGTTGCTAAATTTACATCATGTATCTTATCATAGCAAAATTTAGCAAGGTGGCCCTTACGTCTACAATGTGTACAAGTGTACACATGAGCATACATCGTGTTATGAGAGAGAACGTGGAAAGCATGTGTATGCCGTGGTTTGTGTGCATACAAAGATGGAACTTGTTTTTTTCGAAACATAGATTCCAAACGTGTATGGTTCAAAGCACAATGGCTCAAAGTGGAGCCTAAACAATCCACACTCTTCTTTAACAAGCAAATATCATTATCAATCCTAGAAGAAGAGGTGCATGCAATAGGTGAGCTAGAATGTGAAGCTATACTAGCATGGCCAATATGTGAATCTATATATTTTTTCAAAGAAACATTTTTCTTTAAACAATCTTTTAATTCTTGTGAAATCAAATCAATTTTGTTTTCAAAGAATCATTTTCCTTTAAAACAAAGTCAAGTTTTGAAGTTAAAGATTCATTTTTCTTCAAAACTTCATTGCAATCATTTTTATTTTTCAAAATATCACTTTCTTTTAGGGCAAGTTCAAGTTTAGATTTCAATGAATCCCTTTCATTAGAAATCTCCACTTTCTCTTGCAAAAACAAAACTAGTTTTGAACACAAATCCTTATTTTCTTTTTTTAGTTCAAAACTCTCTTTTTTCAAAAGATTATATTTTTCTAACAATTTTTCACATAAAATTGATAGTTCTTCATTCAAAGCATTTGGATCAACATACTCATCACAAGAAGAACTAGCATCATCACCATCTAATTGAGATTCCGAATATACCTCAAGGGAGTCATTCCCTTGGACCATATAGCATTGTTGCTCGGATTCTCCACTAGATTCCTTCTCCGTTTGGATTGGCAATTGAAGCTCGGAGGAGGTCAACGTGTTCCACACTGCAAAGGCGGAATCACAGTTAGAAACCATAGAAAGATATTCTTTATTAAGCGTGCTTCTAAGTGCCTCAAGGGCTTGTGCATTGGCCTCTATATGCTTGCTATTACCATGATAGGATTTCTTGGTAGCCACAAGGAAAACATGCAAGCCTAGGGTTTTCAAGTACATGGACATCCTAAATTTTCACATGTCAATGTTGAAAACATCAAACATGGGAGGTGACAAGCAATCCATGAGTGTATGCAAACAATATATGTGCCAAAGCAAATCTAGATTAGTAAAACCAAGATCACACTCCTAGATGGTTAAATCTAATATCAGGAGCATACGCTCTGATACCAATTGTAAGTACACCTAGAGGGGGTGAATAGGTGTATGGCTAATCTAATGAATGCGAAAATTAAAATCTTAAAATTGCAATACACTTAGTGTAACCAATGAGTGTAGCCGAATTCCCGGTGAAGGGCTCTGGACTAACTCCTCTTGATTCCTCTGAATAGGAGTTGAGATGCTATATGAAGCTCTCGTGGTTAAACACAAGTGAGGCACACACAAACAAACCAAGCATATAATATATGAATGAGCAATATGAAATGATGCAAGGCACAATATAAAAGAGAGAGAGAGAGAAAGAGAAAGTGGATCAATCGCTAACACACAGATATGTTTCGAGGTTCGAGCACACAGCTTTACGTCCCAGCCTTCACACAGAAGGATTTCCACTAACTCGTCCACACAGGAGTTCCACAGAGGGAACCTCCACTGAGGATTTGGGGCAATACAATAAGCAGGAGTACACAACTCCTTTCTCAACCGAATACAACCCCTCACTAGAGGCAATGCACAACCAACACAAAAATCACCTCACACAAGAGGGGTAGGCACTTAGCCAATATAAATCAATCACCTCACACTTGAGGGATTCCAACACAAACTCCACCTCTCACTAGAGGGAGCTATACACAATCTCTACCTCTCACTAGAGGGAGCTAACCACAACTTCCACAATCACCTCACAATAGAGGGATACCAAATCAATCTCCTCTTACTAGAGGGATATCACAATGAAAGAAGTTTACAACTTGGTGGTCGATCTCAACCACAAACTACTTTTTCCACAAAAATAAAGATCCTATAGATAGGATAGCAAGATAGCTCAAGTGTGAAAAACAAAGAGTTTGAAAATAAAAAACTCAAAGAAGAACCCTAGGGAAAAACTCTAGATAGAATTGAAAATGAAGATCAAACCAATTCCCAAAGAATTTTCTTTTCAAATGATTTTCTAACCCTTTTAAAAATAAGATAAAGATCAAATCTTTAAAGCTCTAAAACCCTTTTGAACCTTGTAATAAAACACTTGCAAATGTGAAAATTTTATCTCTTAAAATTCTTACCAAAACCTACTTCAAATGGGGTATTTATAAGCCCAATCAAAATCTGCCCGTTGGCAGCTTACTAGGCCCACAATGGCCTTCCAGTCGACTGGCCGGTCGACCAGCCAACGGTCAAAAAAGTAACCGTTGAGCCTGCCGGTTGACCACCCGGTAGACCGCTCCAATTCCAGAGAGCAGTTGCTCTCTGGCCGGTCGACCGCTCGGTCGACCATCTGGTTGACTGCCCCCACCCGAGAGTGCGGCACTTTCAGTCGGTCGACTGGCCTAAGTGGCTGGTCAGCATGGACGTTTTTATGCACGTCGATCGACCGATCCGGTCGACCAACTCTGGGTCCGGTCGACCGCCAGAGCCTGATAGGGCAAGTTAAGGGATTTAAAACTAGGGTTTTTATATGTTAAATAAATCCCATAAAATTTCTAAAAATCTATAAAAATAAGTTCTTATATTCTCTTTGAAATACAAACTTGTTTGAGTAAAAATCAAACCAAGTTACAAACATTTTAAACTCTTTTTGTGTTATGAAAATTTTACCGAAAACCAAATTCCGTATTTTCTAAAACTAGGATTTATGAAATGGAAAATCGTTTTGTCCAAAACTCATCCAAATACAAAAACATGATATTTGAAACAACTTGAAGCATATAGTATATGGATAGAATCCAATATACATGAAAGATATATATATATATATATATATATATATATATATATATATATATATATATATATATATATATATATATATATATATATATATATCAATGTTTTTGACATTAAATCTAAAAAATAAGTTTTGTTAAAAATACCAAAACTCCAAACTCATGAAATAAACTATCAAACTAAGTTTTTAAATAGTTGAAGCATACATGTATATAGAATAAATCTAATATACATTAAACCATGTAAACTTGTTTGATTCTATCTATTCATGAAAACCAAGATCGGTTAAACCAAAAACCGAAAACCAAAACCAAAACATGAAACGTGTGTGTGTTGTGAACTTGAGCATATCACACTATCTAATCTTTAACAAATGGATCTAAAACATAAACTAAACTATGTACCGAATTCTTCTTGTAGAGCGCCGTCTCCAAGTCGACTCGATCCAAACGTGATCCACCGAGCTTGACTCCAACGAGTGCTAGATATGAACTTTGACGCTCGGATTCTTAAATCACCATATGAAAGCTCCAAAACATCTTTGTTGAAGCTAATCACCTACTAATATCTCGGTTAAGTATCTGAAACTAAACATCACAAGATTATTAGTAAACTATAACTAAATAAGTTAATTATCATCAAAACTAGAGTGAAGGCCTCTGGGCCAACAATATTGTCATATCAAAAGGTTTCATATAATCAGTTTGGACTTGGATTTTCAAAAGATAAGCATACTGGCCTTGATTGTTTAAAAAATAATGTTGAAAGAACTACACTCTACAAAAAAAATGATAATTCTTTTGTTAAGAAAACCATGAAATCAAACTATAAATATATTTGGATTCCTAAAAATCTAAATAATATAGATAAAAGTGCTTATATTGCATCATATATACATCATATATGTAATTCATGCAATTATATTTATACTAACAGATGAAAACTAAATTCAAATTGGGTTTGAATTCCTAAAGGTTAATATTTTGATCATGTTATGATTAGTACTATTAAGAATGTTTTATCTTATACATACCATATAAAGAAAAGAGAATACCTGATGATATAAGTTATTTCTAACATTTAAAAATATATCATATGTATGCTATGATGCAGGGGAAGAACACTTTATATATATATTTG
Organism: Agave tequilana; assembly: GCA_038442645.1. Lineage (NCBI taxonomy): Eukaryota > Viridiplantae > Streptophyta > Magnoliopsida > Asparagales > Asparagaceae > Agave > Agave tequilana. The sequence continues at coordinate 87,822 of JAVJIF010008200.1, forward strand.
TTATAACGTGTTTTTTGCAGGGGGAGTTTCTCTATAGGAGAAGCTTGTGCATACACACATTGTCATCATAAAAAAGGGGGAGAATATTGGAACTTATTTTGATGATAACAAATGTAATTTGTACTATTTTTGTGTATTTTTAGATATTTGATCGGTCGCTAATATTGCACATTCATTATCATATTCTCATACTTATTATAAAATAAATTCTGCTTTTTCCTAATTATTGTTTAATTTATTTGTAGGCCCATTCCTAAAGGAGAGTGAAGAGAAATGAGCCCAAAAGCCCATCAAATTCTGAATTAAATCAGAATTAATTCGAACTCAGGAAATCATGGCAGATCAGGTCGGTTGAAAATCAGTTAGAACAAATCCCTACAAATTAATCGGTTGAAGCCAAAGATCAAAAGCCATTTCGTCAAAATCTTGGACTTAAACTACAAATCCAGCTGAAGATAAAATAATCTCTCGAAACCAGGGACCCCCACCACTCGATTGTGGCTACCTGGCCATAGGAATACCGCAAAAACGCGACAATTGTCACGTTTTTGTGGCTTTGTTAGGGAGTTAGGGGAGCGTTTGCTCCCCCTATCTTCATACGCTCTCATAGGTTGGGTTTTGCCTATAAATACTGGAATTTTCAGAGCGTATAGGGAACGACCAAGCAGAGATAGATTTTAAGCCAGTTTTTCATTCTTTTTAGTGTAGGTTTTTATTTTCTTTTTATGTAATTTTTATTTCTTCATAAGCATAGGTCAGGCTAAGATTCATGCAAGTATGAGAGGGAGGCTTATATTGAGAGTGACACCGATGTACCCTCCTCTTTCTTCCATCGTTTCTACAAGCAATAATTTTTTTATGTTCTTCTTTACTTTTGTTTTCTTCTTCTTCTTTCTACTTTTTCTCTTTTGGTTATGATGAGCATCCAAGTGAATCTAGAAGCATCAGTATAGCCATGTTTGTATAAGTGCCACCGATATTTCATGATGATGTTCTCCTCCTTAAGATTCCGTATCATTTTATTCTTGTTCGTCTTGATGATGTAATGCGAATGAGGACTGAGCTCGATCTTATGAATTATGCGTTGATCGCCTCCGAAGTAAGGTAAAACATGCAAGGGTTTCAGGTAAGTCATCAACCAAAGGAGGTAAGTTTTTCTTTTAGGTTTTCTTTCTTTTAATTTTAGTTTAAATTATCAACACCACAATCTTTCAAATTTCTTTCACTCTTTTTTATTTCTTTGTACATATCACTTCTATTTTCTCCATCTTCTCTATCTATCACTTTCTTCCTAACTTAACTATAACTTTTTTCATTTTTGTTTTAAGGACTAAAAGAAGATATTTAACCATTCTTTGTAACTTAAAAGAGAACTTACTAAAAAGCTTCCATCGCTAGTCCCTCCTTGTGAATCACGACCCGCGTAGCCACTTGCTATAGCGGTATTATTAAGAACTTGCACTCCTTATTCTTAAGTTCTGAAATTCTATATTTTTGTGTGCAGGTTCAAACTGAACCAAATTTTGGTGCCGTTGTCGGGGAGGGACGGTAAGTTATTTTCTTTTTAGATTTACATTTTTGGTTAACTTTCTTCTTAGTTTTTGGTGTACAGGTTTGACAATAAGGAATTTTTGTTGTAGTGGACATATAAGTGGCCTTGGACTATGCTCAAGAAAGCAGAGTCAAGAAGGCCTCAGATTTGCTACATTCCTATGGCAATCGGAGTGAACTGCTAACCTGTATTTTCTGTAGGTTGGCTGTAGTGCAAAGTTTAATATCTGTAACTATCTATTTCCTTATTTGTCTCACAGTATTTACTTTGTAACCTCAACAGTAAAATGATGTTTGTTAAATGCTAAAAATTGTTTAGACTTTACATTTAGGCACGTGTCTAATTCGTTTACATTTTACATTACTGTTGAAGAGTGCTGGAGCAAAAGGTACATTTGCATGGCATAAAGTTTAGGAAACATTCTTGAGTGATTATTTGCTTGTTGAATGTTCCGTTTCTTTATCCTGCACACTTTGCACAATCAATCTTAAGGGCTTGTCCTATAAACAAGATAAGGTGGGGAAGTCATTACCCTCTCTTAGCCCACAAACAATCTCCTCACTCACTAACCCAAGCCTAACTAAAACTGAGTAGACGTTGGCCCTAGGGATATCTCAAACTCAATTAGGAGATTATCATAAGGGGAAAGGCATTAGAATTTGACTCTTGCCAAATCAGTGTTTAAGGAAAGGGATTGAGGGGCGAAACCCCGTAGGCTGGTGGTTTGGCTTAATTAGGCCCGTCGCTTTTGCGTGGATACCTCCCACCAATCTTGCCCTGACCTAGCTGATTAGCTTGTAGTCAAAATCTGCATTATACCTCCCGTGGACATTCTAACCAGTTAGGAGTCGTTTAGGTTAAAGGTCTACCTTAACTTAGTTTAAAATTTTTTTCTTTGATTGCTTATTTGTTTGTGTTTTATTGTGTGATATGGCTTATAACAATAATTTTTTCAATTTTAATGGTAATCCATATTACACCTCTTTTTCAGATATTACCAACCCGGCATATCATAACTTTAACCAACATAGTGTACCAGATTGGTCTTATCCGAATCAATATAACCCATGCCTCCAATTTTATAACCATAATTTTCAGAATAATTTCAACTCTTCACAGAGTCAATGGGGATTCACCTCCCCCGAGTCCAATTTTCAACCAACTTGTCCTCATTATCCACCTTGTCCACAATATTTTCAAGATTCATACTGAGTTCCACCAAAATAGAAGACCATCAATTTTAGAAATGAGTATGTGTGAGCCCAAATAAAAATCACAAAATCTGATGGACTCACAATTTCACCACCAATTCCAAAACAACACTTCATCTTTTCAACAAAATGATGAGCCAATCAACTATGAAAAGATGCTTGAAGCCATGACTCAGGCTCAAAACGCTCGTAATCATGACATAGATATGATGGTCCAAACTCTACGTTCTCACCGTTTGGCCAGTTCTGATGTAGCTAACCATTCTGTTAGAGCCGAAGAGTCATGTTGTTTTAGAAACAAGGTTCTATTTCAGCACAATCATTTGAACTTGCCCAAACTCTAAATTTTGAAAGTGACATTGACAGTTTGGCAACTTATCTCTTTCCTGAAATTGAACTTGACAATGAATATGATCATGAACCTCAACTTAGTGATTCAATTCTACTTCCTGATTTAATTATGACTCCGGTGTCTTTACCTGATTTCAATCTTTTTCCCGAGTCAACAATGGATCTTATGTCAATTCATAATGAAATTGAATCGCCCATCTTTGATGATCATCATATTGAACTTGACCAATTTCATGCTTTTGAAAGTCCCATTGACAAATTGGCAAGTTCTCATTATTATGAAATTGAACTTAATGAGAAATGTGACCTAGATTCTCAATTTTGTGATCCAGTTCAAATTCCCGAATCAATATTGACTCATGTTTTGTTACCCGACTTGAGTAATATTTTAGAGTCAGTTTTGATTCCCATACCTGTCATTCTTAAACTTGAATCACCATTATTAAGTCACATTCCATTGTGGGAAAATGAATGTGGACTTAAGTTTCAACTTCTTGATTTGGACCCACTTCCTGAACCAACCTCGACTCCTAAACCTTTACTTGACTTAAGTCATTTTTCTGAGTCGGTATTAGTTCCAATACTTTCAAAATCTAAGTCAATCATTCCATCTTTTCAAACTCCATTTTGGGATAAGGCGGTTGACAAAATTGACTCTGAAATTAATTATGAAATTTGAAAATTAGATGAAGTTAAATTTTTAATAAAAATAATTCATGTATACATTATTTTAGTGGGTTATATTTGAGAGATTTCTGGTGGGTTCCTCTGAACTCTATGCAAAGTCGATGGGCTGCATTTCATGGACCAATCAGATCACCACCAGAACCACCACCTTAAGGTAGTATTTTCCTTCTCTGTCTTCTTTTTCATACATCAATGCAATAATTCATCCATTGAGGACAATGCATGAGATAGGTGTGGGGGAGGGTTCTAACATAACTTAGGTTTTTCTTTTTATTAAAAAAATAAAAAACAAAATTTTTTTAACATTTTCTTTATGTTTAAAAACTTTTGAAAGCAGAAATAATATTTTGACATATTTTTTGTAAGAAATTAAGTCAATTTTAAGGAATAGGAAAATCAAAATTAGGATTTATTAAACTTGGTCAAAATAAGATTATTTGTTTTATTTTTAGGGTTAGGAGGATAATTTGTCAAAATAATTTAGTCTTGATCTTTACCTTAATGAAATATGCACACTTCATACATTTACACACTTAAGGTTCAAAAATAAAGATTCTTATGCCTTATAAAAAAAAGAGAGAAAAAATATATCTATGAAAGATGAACAAATCTAATTATTGATTAGCTAGGTGCTTTGGCCTAAGTAAGCCATGGAATTTATGTGAAAGATGATTAGATAAGTTTGAGAAAAAATATACATATAAAAAAAATTCTCTGATTAAGCTGGGTATTTGTGCCTAATAATGCATAAGTATTCACGCCTAAAAGTGGTTCATATAACAAAATCCTTAGTTTTGTGGCCTTATTTGCTCGAGTCTTTAAGTCCTTGGGGTGTTTTCTCACCCAGTGCCCTAAGACCGTTTGGTTTGGGAGTCATCGATTAAAAGCTCGTTACATGGGCAGATTAGAAAGCTTAATAGAACTAAGGAATAATACCACTAAAAATATATATATATATAAATAAATAAGGCATAAGAGTTAGAGTTAAAGAGCACTTAGTCAAAATTTTCATGGTCACAAGGTGCATATGACTTAGGATAAAGTAATAGACTAGATGAAAAGTACTATTTGACTCCTTACTTTGATTGATAAAAAATGTTTGAATAGAGACTATGTTTAGGAATGAAAAATTTGGTTTTCCTATAACTTATAGATTACTTAAAACTTACAATAATATTTCAAATATTTTTCTTTCAAAATGTGTTTTCAAAATACTAACATTTTTCTCTTCCCTTACAGATTTGTGGGTGTAATCCATTGAAAACCCTCACGAGACAAAACTCGTCCTTTAGGGGTAACCTAGAGGTTTAACGGCTTGTTGCACATGCTCAGTGCAATCGCGTGATCTGCGAAAGTGATCTAATAATTTTTGTTTAGTTGTTTTGCTCGAGGACGAGCAAAAGATAGGTATGGGGGTATGATCGGTCGCTAATATTGCACATTCATTATCATATTCTCACACTTATTATACCTAATTATTGTTTAATTTATTTGCAGGCCTATTCCTAACGGAGAGTGAAGAGAAAAGAGCCCAAAAGCCCATCAAATTCTAAATTAAATCAGAATTAATTCGAACTCAGGAAATCAGATCGGATCAGGTCGGTTCAGATCGGTTGAAAGCCAATTAGAATAAATCCCTACAAATTAATCGGTTAAAGCCAAAGATCAAAGGCTATTTAGTCAAAATCTTGGACTTAAACTGCAAATCAAGCTGAAGATAAAATAATCTCTCGAAACCAAGGACCCCCACCTCTCGGCTGTGGCCACCTGGCCACAAGAATGCCGTGGAAATGCGACAATTACCGTGTTTTCGCGGTTTTGTTAGAGAATTAGGGGGAGCGTTTGCTCCCCCTATCTTCATATGCTCTCATAGGTTGGGTTTTGCCTATAAATACTGAGATTTTCAGAGCGTGCAGGGAACGACCAAGCAAAGATAGATTTTAGGCCAGTTTTTCATTCTTTTTAGTGTAGGTTTTTATTTTCTTTTTATGTAATTTTTATTTCTTCATAACCATAGGTCAGGCTAAGATTCATGTAACTAAGAGAGAGAGGTTTATGTTGAGAGTGACATCGATGTGCCCTCCTCCTTTCTTTCATCATTTCGACAAGCAATAAAAGGTAACTTTTTTTTAATGTTCGTCTTTACTTTTGTTTTCTTCTTCTTTCTACTTTTCCTCTTTTGGTTATGATGAGCATCCAAGTGAATCTAGAAGCATCAGTATAGCCATGTTTGTGTGAGTGCCACTGATATTTGATGATGATGTTCTCCTCCTCAAGATTCCGTATTATTTCATTCTTGTTCGTCTTGATGATGTAATGCGAATGGGGACTGAGCTAGATCTTATGAATTATGCGTTGATCGCCTCCGCAGTAAGGTAAAACATGCAAGGGTTCCAGGTAAGTCATCAATCAAAGGAGGTAAGTTTTTCTTTTGGTTTTCTTTTCTTTTAATTTTAGTGTAAATTACCAACACAACAATCTTTCAAATTTCTTTCACTCTTTTTCATTTCTTTGTACATATCACTTCTATTTTCTCCATCTTCTTTATCTATCACTTTCTTTCTAACTTAACTATAACTTTTTTTTCATTTTCCTTTTAAGAACTAAAAGAAGATATTTAACCATTCGTTGTAACCTAAAAGAGGACTTACTAAAAAGCTTCCATTGCAAGTCCCTCCTTGTGGATCAGGACTCGCATAGCCACTTGCTATAGCGGTAGTATTGAGAACTTGCACTCCTTATTCTTAAATTCTAAAATTCTATATTTTTGTATGCAGGTCCAATCTCAATCAATATTTGTTAAAAGCCTTGATCACACACAAAATAGTGCTATTAGTAGACTTGATCCTTTCTATTAATAGACTTGACCCTTCTTATTAGTAGACTTGACCCTTCCTATAGTCGACTAATAGGATTGCTAGCCGACTTATCAAAATCCTATAGTCGATTAAGTCTTGTCTAGAAAAGATATCCACTCTCTGTTTGTTGACTGAAAGCAGTATTAGTCGTTTATAAACATGGTTAGTCGACTAATCCTTAATGTAGTCGACTTATACTTCTGCTGGTCGACTAATAATAGTTTCCAGAAACCTGCATATCTGTATTAATCTTAATGTAGTCGACTTGCTTCTTTGACTAGTCGACTAACCCAATAAAAAATGCCTTTACTAGTCGACTTATTCCCTACCCTAGTCGACTTATAACAGTTTCTGACTGTTAAACAGTTATTAGTTTTCTGGTGTTTATCCAACATTTTGATATTCAAATTTGTACTGATAACTGCCCTAACTAACAATAGATTTCAGTTATAAATAAGGATGTTATCCTAGGCTAAAGACACCAATTCAAATCCTAGTTTTCTGTCCCAAAACTCTGGTCAAAATTTTATTTTCAGAAAACTAGTTCAGCTTTCTGTTCTTCGCAAAAATTTCAATCCTCTATTGAAGAATTCTGAGAGTCCACATATAGGAGTCCTTATTCACAATGACAACAAGTCTCAAGGCCTATAGGATTGATTGTAATCACTCAAAGAGAAGAATTATACAAGAGCGTCTTCTTGGTGTAAAAGAGAAGTTGTACAAGGTGTTGTCTTCTTGGTGTAAGAAGAGTTGTACACATTTGGCAAAAGGGTATTTTGTCAAGTGGTGTACAGGTGTTGATTTTGGGTGTACAAAATCAAGGATAAGGAAAATCTCAAGCGGATTGCTTGGGACTGGATGTAAGTCAAGATGACCGAACCAAGATAAAATCTCTTGTGTTTGCGTTTGCATTATTTCTGAGTTTTTATTTTGTTTCCTTTCTTACAAGTTATTTGTAATTGAAATTTATTAACACTACTCATTTCTATATTAGTGTTTGTGTTCCCTACATTTGGTATCCTGTTTGGAACCTAAAGATGTAACTGTTCACTGGTACTAGCCCAATAAGAATCCTTACCGCCTTTCTTCTTCAGCATCTCCTTTGTTAAGATTAATTATTAGTATTGGGCTATTGGGTTGTTGGATTGTTACCCATATACCCATTTTATCTTCTATATATATCTTATAACTCTCTTTTATCTAATATACAATCTTATTTTAGGGTTTTCAAAAAAAAATCAAAAAGGAAGGGTGTCTTTCTCCTTCAAGTTTCAAAACCAAGCCGTCATCAAATATCGCGTCATCTACTGTTTTTCGTCATTAACTTCTGTTGTTGAATCATCAGATGATGTTGTTGGCTACTTTTATTACTCTTGTCAATCTTTATTAGTACTGATCGATTCTACATCTGCCGCAAGTATCAATTATTACTGAGTTTGAGGATCTCCCAAAGCCTCTCCTATTGAGTTCGAGGATATCTCAAAACCTCTCATTCTACTGAGTTTAGAAAACTCTAAAATCCTATCTGTATCTAAGACAGTGATGAATATTAACTGTTTACATAGAGATTTAATTTAATTGACAACTTCAGCGTCGACATCGAAGATTCAGTAGTGTGGCATAAGATTATCAATTTTGTATATGTTTCTTAATTTTTTGTTTAGAAAAACTTTATTTAGAAGATATTTTATTAGTCTTTATAGTAAACTGGGTATGTTAGATCTCTTAAGTTCCAGCTTGAGGGGGAGTGTTAAGATTAGTTATTAGTATTGGGTTATTGAGTTGTTACCCATATACCCACCTTGTTTTCTATATATACTTTGTACCTTCTCTTATGTTAATTAATAAAATCTTCCTTTAGGGTTTTCTATTTTTATAAATCCTTGAATTTCATACAAATTTTCTTGATGTGTGCTGGTTTCCTACAATAATAGGAAGCATTACTGCTAGAAGCATTTGAATCCTTTTTAAGTCCCTTACTCTTTGATCTCCCACTCGGCCCTTGGCAACCAGTCCTGAGGCCTTTTCTATAGAATCTGTCTTCTTCATCACCTCGATATTTTGGAGCATCTACCTGACATCTTTTAACTTTAAACTCTCTTTACCATACATGATGGTAGTCTCCAAGTGGTCATAACTTGATGGAAGAGAAGAGAGCAATAGAAGAGCTTTGTCTTCTTCTTCTAACTTAACCTCCAGAGCCAATAATTTGCTTAAAATTATATTAAAAGCATTAAGATGTAGAGTAGGCGTATCTTCCTTAATCTGAAGGCTGTATAACTGCTACTTCATGAAGAGCTTATTCGACAAACTCTTTGTCATGTAAAGGCTTTCTAGCCTACACCAAAAATCATCAGTTGTTTCCTTATTCTCGACTTTGTAGAGGATCTCATCTGATAGGCATAATATGATTGTCGCCTTTGCACGAAAGTCGAATGTCATTCCACTCATCATCCTCCATCTTCGACAACTTCTACTCAATATCAAGCAGGGCCATGTGTGTGCTCTCCTTCACCAGCAATGGCATTACTTACATTTTCCACAATAAGAAGTAGGACTTCTCGTCGAATTTCTCCACCTTAAACTTGGTTGTTGTGGTCATCTTGCTAGCCATTATTTTGATATCAATTGTTGTGCTTAACACCGATGCATTAAGAGAGAAACACTGAGGGGCGGTTTGGTTAGAGGTGGAAGTGAGAAAGTGAGGAAGCAGTAATAGTTTCTTTTGGAACATGAAAATTGGTTAGTGAGTTTTTCAGTATTTGGATGTTATTGGGAAGTGTGGTTTGAAAAATGTTATGTCTTTTCTGGTGTTTGGGTGGTAATGTGAAAGTGAAAGTGGAAAAGTTGATCACAAAGTTGACCGCAAAATAATATTAAAAAATTAATTAAGAAAAATAAAAATCAAATTGTAATTAGAATGTAAGTGAGATTTACATGACCAACAAAATTAATTGTTTTGAGCTATAATTTGTTACAAATGAGATTTACATGATCACAAAATTAACTGTAGCATCCTGGAAGTGTGGAAGTAATTGTGTAAAAGAGAAAAGGAAAAGAAGTTTTCTAATTTTCCTTTCCTGTATTTGGATAGATAGAGAAGTGAGTAATTATACTTTCTTATTTCCTTACTTCCGCCCACTTCCTCGCAACTGAACACGCCAAGTGTTGAAGTCTTGGCAATGGAAGCATAGATCTACCACTAATAAGCAATTGGGACAAATCACCACAAAACACAAGAACAGTAGATTTAACATCGTTCAGCAACAATTCCTTTGTTCATGGGGAAGAGGGAAGAAATTTTATTGAAAAACAGAGAAGAAACTGCAAGAGTTATAAGAATTTTCTCTCTTACAACTCTCAATAGTAGAAATATCTCTTGAACTTGACTTGCATTCAAAGGCCACCAATCTAAGGGGTTTATATAGGCTCCTAGGATGAACCTAATCCTTCCCAAGCTCTATTAATACAAACAACACTGCCTCGTAAAAGAAAGAAACTCGAATACAACTCAAACTGGAAACAGAACTAGAAAAGAAAACTGCAGAACCGCCATAAGTCGATTATACTCAAATATAAGTCGATTAATCTTTCACTAGTTGACTAATCTAAGAGAATCTGAGAAGCTTACTTTCTGTTGTAAATATTAGTTGATTATACTGCAAAGTATAAGTCGACTAGTCCAAACATTAGTCGACTAGTAGTTGATAAGTCGACTTATAACATGCGCAAGTCCTGTGTATGTTCGTGCTTGATCTCTAAAATTTATAACACCTCCACCTTAATCTGAATTCTTCTCCAATAAATATGAAGCACTCATAATACTAACAGTGCATTGACAGTAGAAGTGGCCTGGAATCAAACACCTAAAAGAGTTAGCAGCCAAGCGGTGGGGCTTTTTCTACAATAGACTTCTCATCATACACAAATATTGTGGGTCAGTGCAGAATTTTTCACTGTATGTTCACATGGCTCCCTTGAGAATCTTGATTGTGCACCAATGCGGATGACAACCTCAGAGTTGTGGACTTTTTGCAGTCTGAATCTAAATGCTATGTTGTCTGATCTACTCTTGATGTAGATGCATTCAAAATGTATTGGGTATATAAGATTGTTTCTGTTGTTTAGTTTTCATTAACGATTATCATCGTTTTGATACACAACTAACTAAGTATATGTTGTTCATGAGAAGTATCTCGATTTTGCTTAATACGTCACAGAGATGAGATGAACGTAAGTCCAGGCTGATGGTTCACTACCAGAAGAATTTTGCGAAAAAATACCATAAACCTTTCTCATTGTTTTGCATATCCTTAATGATTACATGATGTTGAGTAATAGCTAAAATGTCCTTTGCACGATATTTCATTTCTATTACTATACAAGAATCTCTGGAAGTATTATGACACAAAAATAGTTCTCGACCATTTGATCTTAGATACTAATGTACAAACTGAGGGCATCATCATCAACTCACACATGAATCAAATCTGAGGAGAAATGGAGTCGATCACTGTTGATCGACAACAGCCAGGCACTGACAATGCACATCGATTACCTGTGCTACACTATGACTTTGTGCTGTCAAAGTTACTGCTGATGTTGATAGCAATGGCAATTGAGCTTGTAATCACTGCCAATAATATCATTGTTGCTCCTAAGATCTTGTCTCCTCTTTTCGATATTTCATGGATGTGCCTGTCCAAAATTAACAAAAAAAATTGAAAAATAGGCATAGAAATTGGCTTTTCTGATTGTTCCCCAAGCCAAAAATCATGGCCATGGACCCGCACTTGAGGCCCAACAAACAAAATCTTCAATCCAAGGCCTTCAAGCCTGTCACATTGAGTGTGCTAGGGTTTGATTGTTTGTCACTGTTCTAAATTTGTATTGATAGTGTATCCTCATGTGACAGCTAGTAGCTAACCTTAGAACAATGACACCTGGGAAGATCAAGGAGAGGCAGACCGCAGTAGTGGATCCCATGAACTGAAACAGGACCCAGGTACTTGGTATTGTTATCATCACCAGGTAGACCAAAGCCATCAGAAGAGCGGTGAGCAAAATGAAGCGCACAGTGTCGGAGGCTTTAGGGCGCTTCTTGTGTGGGTGGGGAATCCAATCAACAGAGAAGATGGGTACCAGAGAATAGTTACCAATCACATGAAGATTTAACGAGCTTTGGCAATTTGTCTACGTCTTGGGGCAAGGAGAGAGAGTTCTTATTGAATCAATTAATTACAGGTTATAAATATTAGGGACACTACCCCTCTTTATATAGTCAAAGAAATCCTGAAGGAAAAGAATAAAAAACACCTAATTAGGATCGGAAACGAATTCAGAATTAGATTTGGAAATAGGTCGCTTGTTCCGGATTAGTCGACTAGGGATTTGGTCTAGTCGACTAGTCTATAATGAAACAGATTTTTCAACTCTTTGTTTGTATCATTAGTCAACTAGCCTGAATGCCTAGTCGACTAGGTCTTGTTCTTCCTGCGCAACCCACTATTGATACGACTGATACGTTCTCGTATTTGACACAATTGATTGACTCAATCTTTAGCTAACCTTCAACAGAGTTTAAAAAATTCTATCAATAAGATTTTACCCTTTCTCCCCATAATTCTCCACCTCGGTAAAGATTTCTCAAATCTGAGCCAAACACATCATAGTACCATGTCGACTCCAATTAGCTGCACTATTGTGGTTGCTTACATATTCATGCCCAACGGGATCAAGCCACAGGTAGTTTATCCAAACGAAGTAGAATCTGACATCAATGTGCTTTGTCCTTGCATGATTTACCTGGTTCTTTGCTAAATAGATAGCACTCATGCTATCACAATTGATCTTCAACGGATCCTAATCAATCCCCAAGTCGTCAAGCAACCCTTGAAGCCAAATTGCCTCCTTCATGGCCTCTGTCCTGGCCATATACTCAGCCTCCGTAGTGGACAATGCGACAATAGACTGTAGAGTAGAGCGCTAGCTGACTGGTGCTCAGGACAATGTAAACACATATCCCGTTATGGACCAGCGTTTGTCAAGGTCACCAGCATAGTCAGAATGAACATATCCAATACACTCTTGCTTTCTAGCAACATTCATTTTGAATACTAAATCAATATCTATGGTACCGTAGAACCACTTCACTGCCTCCCGATAACCCTTTTGAGATCGTGCATATATCTGCTAACCATTGAGACAGCTTGTGACAAGTCGGACCTTGTGCACATCACTGCATACATTAAACTACCAATTGCGCTAGCATAGGGCATGTGAGTCATATACTCACACTTTTCAACCATAATAGGAGATATAGTAGCTTTTAACTTGAAATGAGGATCCAATGATGTACTTACAGACTTTGTATCATTGTTAATATTGAACTTCAAAAGTACCTTCTTCAAATACTCCTTCTCTGTCAAGCTAACCTTGCCACTCTTTCCAGTCTCGCTCAATCTCCATGCCTATCACCTTCTTTGCTTTACCCAGAACTTTCATCTCGAATTCAAAAGACAAGTCTTTTTTTAATTTATCAATAACAGATCTACATTTAGAAGCAATGAGCATATCATCTACATACAATAGTAGATAGATATACTCTCTAGGTAGCTTATTGTTATACACACATGGGTCATAATGGTTTCGTGTGTATCACTTCCCTCTTATGAAACTGTAGAAGCACTTGTACCACTGCCTTAGAGATTGCTTTAATTCAAACAATGATTTCTTCAATTTACAAACTATATTATCCTTTTCTGCAGTTTTGAACCCCGTCGGCTGAGACATGTAGATCTTCTCTTCAAGATCATCAGGGAGAAAGGCGGTCTTCACATCGAGCTGATCAAGTTCCAACTCGTACTGTGCTACCAGTGCCAACAAAATCCGAATAGACGAATGTTTTACAACAGGTGAGAATACCTCGTTGTAACCAAGGCCTTCTCGTTGAGCGTAGCTTTTAGCCACCAATCTAGTTTTATAGCATACAATATCACCATCTGAAGATCCATGTTTCTTTGTTAATATCCACTTACAACCGATCACCTTCTTTCCCTTGGGCAACTTTGACAGTCCCCAAGTGTCGTTCTTTTATAGAGAACTCATCTCTTCCATCATGACATCCTTCCACATCTTAGAATCTGATCTGATTTTAGTTTCCTGTAAGTAGACAGGATTGCCTCCTCAATGACTGGGAGAGCATAGGCCACGATCATGTTAGTAGTGAGCCAACTGCGCTTACGTGGATTTCCCTGAGTTTTTTCAACTGCAATTCACTCTCCACCTACTACATTATTCTGTTGGCCGCCTGACTCTCCACCTGCTGAGAGTTTGTAAGCTTCACTATTGAAGCCTCATCAAATGTGACATCTCCGCTCATGATAAATTTTCTGTCCGTTGGATCCCAAATTTTGTAGCATTTTACTTCTTTCTTGAATTTACGAACACACCTTTTCTGGCCCTTGGGTTCAACTTGTCTTCCTTGACATGATAGTAGGCCGGACACCTAAATACCTATAGCGAATCATAATCCTGAGTAACTTTCCTAACCAAACCTCTAGAGCAGTTTTACCTTCTATTATAGACGAAGGCAACCTGTTAACGAGATGGCAAGCATACGCCAATGTCTCAGCCCAATAAGATTTCGATATACCGACTTTGGATAACATGTAACAGACCTTCTCTAGCAAGGTCCTATTGATCCTTTCAGTCACCCCATTTTATTGCTGTGTTTTTCATACTATCAAGTGCCTTTCTATGCCCTCATCGAGACGTAGTTGTAGGAAAGGATCTCTTGTATATTTTCCTCTGTTGTCTGAACAGAATACCTTGTATTCTTCTCCATGTTCTTCTTTCACTCCAAAAATAACTCCACGACTTCTCCTATGTGCTTCATGGTATATACCCAATATCGCCTAGAGTAATCATCTATAAAAGACACAAAGCAATGGTTACCTCCAATAAATGTCGTCTTGGTAGGCCCCATACATCTGTTTGAATATAATCCATAATCCCTTCGGTGCAATGAGTTGCAGTGCCAAATCTCACTTTGTCTTCTTTCCGATGATGCAATGTTCACAAAATTCCAATTTGCAGGTACTGACACCTTTTAATAAATCTTGCTCTGCAAGAGCTTGCAAAGACGTTTCTCTTGTATGTCCAAGCCTCATATGCCAGAGTTGGGTGCAATCATTATCTGAATTTGTAGAAGTCGCCACTTGCCCTGGAACCGTACTACCCTTCAAGTAGTAAAGGTTATTGTGTCGGATGCCCTCAAAACAACCATCGAGCCTTTATCATTGATCAGCAGAAAGCAAGCACAAAAATAGGTAAAGGAATGTGAGTCGATATTACTGCTTTTGCGATTCTTCCGTAATAGCAAAGTGGCTCTACGGGTCGTATCTACAAGGAGGGAGAGCGACGAAAGCTTGATGCAGTTTCGTTGTTCAAGAAAAGAGAAAGTTATTTGTTTCAAATAAAGAATTTGAAAATGAAAACAAGTTGGTTTCAAAGATTGTATTAGAATGATTTGATGGTTTGTAAAAGTGATTTTTCTAGATGGTAAAAACGCATGGCTAACTTTTTACTAAGTGCTCCCACTAATCTCTAACTTCTTGAAGATGTAGCCACATGATGGATCATAGGCAAGTATTATCTTTATGCATAGGAACTATTTACGTTGGGACCGAATGAAAGTCCGTCCTTTAACTTAGCTTCACAAGATAAAACTTGAACATTCTCTTATCAAGATCCAATAGAAGGCGAGAATAAGGGAAGACAAAAGTGCACTAATGTTATCGGCAAAGTTAAAAGAAAAATCTCTAACTTATAAAAATAAGTAAAGTATACAATTCATAAATCATCAAAAACCCGTTAAGCATAAATTATAATAAGGCGAATACTTATATGTACGTTAGAGTTAGAACCCTCGTTTTAAGATATCATAGCTCTTATTTGCACAAGACTTATTTGACACTATTGACTCATTTGGATTTATCAATCAAGTTGTTTGAGATTAGTGGGCTAGTAGTTAGTTAGCCATGTAATGGAAGAGTTAGTTAGACATGGTAGTAAAGGAAACAACAAAAAAAAGAAGTAAAGAGAAAGGGAGTTACACTAAAATAAGAAAGTAAAAGCAAATGAAAAACGCAAGTAAATAGAAAGAAGAAAAAGAAGTAATTACTTATATTAGTTTGTCACCTTTCAAATACAACTCTTACACACTCTCTCTCTTTCACTCTAATGGCTAAAACTAGAAGAAGAAAGAAACAACAACTACAATCCTAAAAACAAGATAATAACAATGCTCTAAACTCTGAATCTGGTTCTCTTCAGACCCCAGGGGGTATTTATAGGCACCAGGGGAAAGGGGGCTAGGGGGACGACCCCTGGCCCAAAGCTCGGGCGCGCCCGCGCTCGTACGACCGCGAAAACGCGGCCCAGGCCGCGTTTCCGCGGTAGTACCAGGGCGGCGCGCGCCTGGCTTCGGGCAGCGTGTCGTCCTGTCTATTCCCTGTCAGGTGGATCTTCTGGCTTCTGAATTTGATGCCCTGGGCTGACAAAATCTCCTCTCTAAGATCAATGGCTACTTGGTAGGCCTTTAATCACCCATTAAATAGTGATTTAGGGTCTTCTTCTTCATTTGCACACCATGGACCTAGGATCAAGCAAGCAAATCTTTATTAGCAGAATTTTATATCAAATAAATATGCGGATGTGATAAAAATTATGTAAAATTAGAGACTAATCAATCATCTTGAGAACTCTATCTCTAATTGATAATTCAAGTTCCAATTCTTCCAAGGCACTAATAGAGATAAGATTCTTTTTCAATTGAGGTACATGTCTCACATCTTTCAATTCCCGCACCATCCCATCAAACATCTTGACCAAGACAATACCTATCCCTTTCATATGACATGGACGATCATCACCCATGACACCAATGACATCGAAATATCCATCTAGTTTCTCAAAACCAGAAACCAATCCCTATTAGGACATACATGATAGGTAGCTCCTGTTTCGGTCATCCACTCAGAATTACCTGAGTAACCTAAGGTAGGAGTAGTAACTGAGAATGAAAATCGGATGAGTCTGAGTCCAATCCATTTACCTGTGAAGTACAACCCGATTGGGCATTGATCACCTGTGTAAGATATGCTTCTGTCTTTGACTTCTTTTCCTTATTTTTATCCTTGATCCTTGGACAATCAACCTTCCAGTGCCCTAGTTCTTTGCAGAAAGCACACTGGTTCAGATCTCTGAACCCTGATCCGAACTTTGATCTCCAGTGAATGTCTTTACCCTTATGATTGGAACCTCTGCCTCTTACTACTAACGCCTCTGCTGATGTACTACTGGAAGAAGATTGTTTATCCTTCCTCCTCACTTAATATTTTACAAGAGCAGCCGTCACATCATTATAGTTAAGTGATTATTTTCCATTAATCAAGGTGAGGACGAAGGTCTCATATTCTTCATCAGGAAGAGAATTCAAAAAAATTAATACCTTATACTCATCTTCGATATTCACATCCACATTAACCAAATCTATAAGAAGTTTTGTGTAGTCGTTCATGTACTCAGCAATAGAGAGTCTGTTCTTCAGCTGGAAGCGATAAAGCCTTCTCTTCAGAAGAAGTGTAGACTCGATACTCTTCATCATATATTTCTTCTTAAGAATCTCTCACATCTTCATTACAGACTTCTCATATAGCACATGATACTTGATGTCTTGTGTTAAACAAGACCTTATAAGATCACATGCCGTCCTATTCATCTTATCCCAATACTTTTCAGAAGTCTCCTCCAGCTTTTCTTTCAATCGTAGAGTTCTTCAAGATTTGATGCCGTCAATGTATCCATTACCTCACACCTCCACATTCCAAAATTATTTGTGCCATCAAACTTTACCACATCGATATTCATCAGATGTGGGTTCACAGATTTCACCGTGGATTGACTTTCTCCGGCCATCTTTTTAATAGACTCCTTAACACAATACGAAAAATAATTAATGAAATAAATCTAAATAGAAAAAAATCAGATTTTTACCTCCGAACTAAATTGTAGACAGTCTCCAATTGATTTGCTCCACCCGAATAAAAAACTCCCCGTCGAACCCAGAAAGCTCTGATACCACTTGTTAGGAATCCAATCAACAGAGAAGATGAGCACCAGAGAATACTCACCAATCACATGAACAATTAAACAAAGAAAAGAAAGAGAGAATACAAGATTTAACAAGGTTCGATAATTTGCTTATGTTCTCGGGGCAAGGGGAGAGAGTTCTTATTGAATCAATCAATTACATGTTATAAATATTAGGGACACTACCCCTTTTTTTATAGCCAAAGAAACCACGAAGAAAAGAAAACCAAAAACACCTAACCAACAACACCTAATTCGGATCAGAAACGAATTCAAAATTAGTTTTGAAAACAGGCCGCTGCAGCCGGATTAATCGACTAGGAAATATCCTACTCGACTAATAACTCAAATTAGTCGACTAGAGATTTGGCTAAGTCGACTAGTCTGTAATGAAAGAGATTTTTCACTCTCTATTTGTATCATTAGTCGACTAGTCTGAATGTCTAGTCGACTAGGTCAGTTCCTCCTTTGCAATCCACTATTGATACGACTGATACGGTCTCGTATTTGACACCATTGATTAGTGTTTCGAATTAGCTATGCCCTGCATCTGGTACTAGTGTTTCCTCTCCTCAACTTTTGACTAAGGCTCCACATAGACGAGCTCATCATTCTTTGGATAACCTTCAACAGTGTTTAAAAAACTCTATTAACATGATTTTTTACCCTCTCCCCACATCTTTGAGAACAGGAGCTCGTCTATGTGGAGCCTTAGTCAAAAGTTGAGGAGAGGAAACACTAGTACCAGATGCAGGGCATAGCTAATTCGAACAATGTCATTAAGGATTGGCCCGATTTTGGTGGTGGAGCTCTCATGATCGAAATTGGAGAGTATGTCTGACATGGTTGAGGCCCCAAAGAGAAGGCAACCGAAGATTCCAACAATTGAGTAAATGATGCAGCAAAAAAATAAGGAGATATGTACTGCGATTGTCATGTCGGAGGTCTTCGCTATCTCTGCTCGAATGGGATGAACTGCAATCTCATTGAAAGAAAGTAAATTACTATTTTGAAACTCAACAGCAACATAACAAAAAATGATTATATTATCAAGGATAAGTATGATCAATTTTGGCTAAATTAGTACTATTTTGCACTAAGCTAGTAGGATCATGTTATAGTCAAACATGAATATTCATAGAGAAAAATGTGCGTCAGATATCATCTAACAAAACTCCGTTAGATGCTGCATTAAAACACTAATCTCCCTGTCATTTTTTTTCGATCTGACTGCACATACGATTTTCATGTCCTAAGGCATACATATATCAAAAATCACATGGTTTATAGTTTTTTTACTCATGTACAAATGGTTGAAAATTTAACGGTTTTTCAACAATAAAACAAATGAAATAATTAGATCAATGATTAAACGAAATTCAATTCATATGATTTTTTATATATATACATTTTAGGACATGAAGATTATGGCGTGTAGTTGGATTGTGAAAAAATGATAAGGAGGTTAGAGTTTAATGCGCCATCTGATGAACTTTCGTTGGATGACACCTAAAGTTATTCCTCATATTTAAAATTTGAAAATGAAATTAAAGAAAATGATCTAAATTACATAATCAGAAAAATGTGCAATAGTCTTACAGTATTGAAACTACAGTAACAATTCGTTGATCAAACTAAAATATTTCTCTGGTCTTACCATTGAAGTGGAAGGTGAATGCTACAACAAGGACAGGAACTGCAGTGAAGAGTTCGAAGAATGACTGCTTGCTAAAATCCGGTAGCAGTCTTGGAGTTTGCGCGGTTCCATTGAAGAGGGCATACAGAGCCATTCCTGAGCTGATAAATACAAACACCACGGCAAGGAGAACTGACAGTGCTGAGGTGAATCTCAGTAAATCTACATTGTGGGAAGCAAAACAACACAGTTAAATCACTACCCAAGCATTGCAGATATCAGCCAACATTGATATTTAGTCAACATTGTATTAATTTTGTCTGAGGGAACATTATTAATTATTTAGACAACGTTCTGGTTCACCTTTGGCTTAAGCTTTGAAGGCCTTTGACTTGGCTCAAACCCTGCACCAGGCTTTCTTGCTTGTAATATTGGTGTTTCAGAGTCCAGAAATCAACGATATCAGTGGGTGAGCCCAAGATCAGAGATCATACTTCATCAAGGATGTTCCAATAACAAAGTAGGATTCTTAACTCTAGTATCATTAATCAAAAAATTTAAAGAGGAGAGGTTTCCTGCTTCAATTTACTTAAAGTTTAAAATAACAATGGTAAAAGAATATGGTTACTAAGATTTTGGTGGAATGAGCTGTTTTTCTTTTGTATAGGTAAAGTTTGGTTACTAAGATAAAATAAGTTTGGTTATATAGTCCTAATAGTATTTTTTTTTCGTATTTTTAAAATTTTTTTTGTGTATTCACATATCTTGATTTAGAATGACATTAAATGTAATTATAATATTCTCAAACTTATTTCCTTATTCTGCCATGAATAGATAAAGATAACCTGGCAGGGGTATGCAGAATTTGAGTTCAGTTTTCATATTCAGTTAAACCTTACCTTTCAAAGTTTCTTACTTTAATGGTCTGGTACAAAACAAGCCTAGACCAACATAAAGTGGGATTTGATCGGAATCTTTTTTTTCTTGTTCTCATCTTCTTCTTCTATTGAGTTTGAGAATCTCTGAACATCCACTTTTATTGAGTTCCGGGATATCTAGGACCTCATCTTCTACTCTGATTTAGGATGGTCACAACCTCCTCTTCCACTGAGTTAGAGATATTCAAAACCTCATCTTTACTGAATTTGAGAATATTTAAAATGACCTTTTGTGATGGGTTTGGGAATCTTTTGAAACTTGATCCTATCCAAAAAGATGAATAATTAATTTTTTGGACAATGTTTGCATAAGCTTGTAGTTAAATTTCAAGTTTGGCTACAGTTTTCATTTCATCTTGGTTTGATTTGTAATTTCGACATCAAAATCAACAATTCAGTAGTTTTGCATCAGCATCCGCAATAGCAATTTTGAATGGTTAATATTTATTTTTCAATTTTTGTTAGATAAACTCTTGGCGGTGTCATACTATTATGAGTCTGAGAAATGTTAGATAAAATATTGAAAGACTTAAACTCCTAATGGTATTACGAGTCATGGTTCATAGTTTAAATAGAATTTGGTCTTTACATGTAAAGTCTATACAAGGAGGGGTCTCATAAGTTCATATTTTGTAATTCTTCTCAGAATGAATAAAATGTAGTCTTTTGTAAATTAAAATGGACAAACTCTCCTTAAGTTCGAATAGGGAGGCACCCTAAGCCAGCCTAGGTATGGTGTAGGAAAAATCTCCCAATCGACGAGAAAGAGCACTCATATAAGTGATTTTTTTTTTATCATTTTATTAGACTATCTTGTTGTATTCAGCTCAATAAGCAATACATCTTCATGCATCATCAGAGCTTATAATATTGGGCCTCTATTTAAAAAATAAATGTGTAAGAACCAATCACGTCCCCTTGATCATAAGTTTTAATGATGCATCCCCCCCTCTCTCGTCAACAGACACCAAGTAAGGGGCACGCAAGGCACCAGATATCTACTTAAAGGATGAGAAGTACTTCTGATACTATAGGAAGGAGGTAGAGATTCTGTCAATTACTGTGTAGTTAATTTACAAGCTTACTTGTATATTTTGTTCGTCTTTATGGACTAAATTTAGTCTTGCTTAAAATAAAATTGAAAAAAGGGATGAGAAGTAGATGCAGATATTTTTAGAACACTATGTTTCGGCCTCCGGAGGAATTACACCAATCAACAACATACAAATCAACCGGGATCAGTCTTCTCAGAGCCGAGCAATCACAAACCAATATGGCACGACCCAAACAATCAAAGAGAAATCGAGGAACAAACAAAGATTTTAACGAGCTTCGGCTATGTCCATACATCCTTGGGACAGAAGGGAGAAGACTCTTATTAAAAGATTGAGTTACAAATGTTACAAATTGATTCAAAGATCCAGATTGAGAATCTAAGCAAATTAGATGTAGAATTCTCTCAAACAAACTAACCCTATAACTCCCAACAATCGATTTAACAACTGATACAATTCACCTCTCAAAAAACAAGGTTAAAAGCAATGGGGACAATACCCCTCTATATATAGCCAGAGAATAATCAATAGAAAGAAACCCAATTCAGATTAAAATTCGATTACAAAAAAAGAAATCTGAAACCAGCTCAGAATAGCCAGAACCCGACTTGCGGTTGACCAACTTCATGTGGTCGACCAAGTTGTGGATCGCTAATCCAAATATCCTGTGTAGTCTATACAGTCTTCTCGGGAGTAGTTGACCTATTGCAAACTCTGTTTTTCAATTTCTGAGCGGTCGACCGAACAGTTGACCGGTGCTTCCTCCTTTTCAACTATGCATGGTTGTGCACATGTGGTCGACTGAGCGGTCGACCGCTCTACTTCCTTTGCATTATTGTGGTTGATCAGCTCTGCTTCCTCTGTGCTATTTCCGATGAGTAAGCAAAACTTTATAATCAAGCTTTTACTTCTTATCTTCTCCAACAATTTTCCATCTCAGTGAAGATTTCTCAAATCTGATCGAACATAATGAATTAAATAATTTTGACTCATACAAGTGGCTACACATTACGACTACCTACCTACCCATGCCCAATGTGATCAAGCCTCACGTAGTTCATCCAAATGAGCTCTACATAGCTCAATAAATCAAATCTACAGCGCCAAACTCAACTGGTTAAGTCATATAGATCTCTTACCAATACCGTCATGGAGAACAACGATCTTTAACTTGAGCTGATCTAGCTTACCAACTTGAGATCCATGTTTCTTCATAACCCACTGCTCTGGATTCTTCTTGGTTCCTTTTATTGCAACCAAATCAACCTGTTTAGCATCCAACACTACTACACAATCTCCTCTCGGTGTCACATTGGTGAGATCCCAACTGATATCAAATCAACTAGAGATGGTAGAGTAGCATCAACATTCATCCGCAGCGATACATCCTTGGTCTTCAACCTCTCCACCTGCTGAGAGATGATAAAATTCAACAATGAAATCTCATCGAAATGACATGCTTGCTCAACACAATCTGCTTGTTTTTAGGATCCCATTGCTTGTACTCTTGCATATACCTCTTGACACACAAACACATAAACTTCTTTGTCATGGATTCAACTTTTTATCTTTGACACTAAAATATGCCGGACATCTAAATACCCACAACAATTCATAGTTTGAGCAACTCCACCAGACCAAATATCCAATAGAGTTTTACTTCGTGTGGCAGTCGATGACAATCTATTCATGAGATGGCTAGTATATTTCAAAGTTTTAACCCAAAATGACTTGTCTAATTGTGCATTATATAACAAATATTGAATCTTCTCCAGTAAGGAACGGTTCATCTTCTTAGCCACCCCATGTTTACCAGTTGTGAAGTGAATACAATCCCATTGTTCTGTCCAAACTGTAGGAATTGATACTTGTTCTCCCCAACATTATCAATTTGGACCACCTTAATCTTCCTACCAGTCGTTTATCCATCATATTCTTTCATTTTACCAACATATTTAGGACTTCAAATCCTTATCTCATAGCGTAAACTCAACAACGTCTAGATAAATTATCAACAAATGAGACAAATTACCAATAGCCTTCAAGTGATGCAGTCATGGAAGGATCCCAAATATCTATGTGAACACAATCAAGAAGACATTCTGAGCTGTCACCAAATTTCACCTTCGTCTTCTTGTCTAGTACACAATGTTCACTAGATTCCAAATTGCAGGTCAATGCACCTTCCGATAGTCCTTACTTTGCCAACACTTCCAAGGAATTCAAATCAACTTGTCCGAGCCTCTTTTGCCATAACCTTGTAGAGTCGTCTTCCAAATGTTCTGAAACTATCAAATTTTCTGTAATTGCATCACCCTTCAAGTAGCACAAGTTGTTACATTGAATGCCTTTCAAAACTACCAATGAGCCACTAGATATCTTGAGAACGCTTTCTCCAAGAGCCCCTCTTAGGTCATGCTCCTCCAAAGTGCCAACTGAAATCAAATTCTTCCACAACTGAGGTATATACCTCACATCTTTCAACTCTCTTATTGTAATATTCCTAATTGATAATACGCATTTGTATATCTTTAAAATATCTATTTTCTTTTACTTATTAAATTTTTATTATTAAATATACGAGTAATTTTGATGTATTACCAGTTAATTTGACTTTATATATTATTATTAGTGTTATTATTAATATCATTCTTATTGTTTATTATTGTTATTGTATGGTAAATTGCTATTATTTTATTGTTATTATTATTATTATTAGTATTATTGTTATTATTACCAATATTGTTATTATGTATTTATATATATTATTATTATTGATATTAGTATTATTGTTGTTTTCTCTTCCATTTTCCTAATCCTCAGCCCACTAGATCCATTAGCCTTTAACCCATTACCCATGACCTGAAACCCAATTCACTCCACTATATATAACCTATCCTCAATTTTCCTAATCCCAACCTACTTTATCCGGATCACAACTAACCAATCTAAATCCTAACAGCACAATGTAAATCTAAACTAATATAATCTTTATCTAAACCTAACCTAATCCACTTCATAATCCTTCCTTTTCCCCTTCACATGGCCATCCCCCATCTGGCTTTATGCCCAAGCAAACCACAACCAACCAAGTTGAGCTTCCCTCTCCCTTCACTTTGGCAGTCATGGCAGCACTTTGCATCCCCTCCGACAACACCAGGACGAACCCCCCAGCCCAACCGTTCCCCTCGCGGCACACCCCCTTTGCCGTGAACCATCACCCTCCATCATGGCTGTGCCTCCTCCTTGCCGCCTTCGCCGAGCACCCCCATGGCCAAGATCAACCCCTCGGCCTCCCCATATCTCTCTCTCTCTCTCTCTCTCCAACGCACAGCCCCCTCACCCACTGCCCCCTTCCCTCTTCAGGTGATGCACAACATACTCCACTTCCTCATGGTGAGGGCAATCTTCCCTGGCCTTCTCC
Source organism: Agave tequilana (assembly GCA_038442645.1). Classification (NCBI taxonomy): domain Eukaryota; kingdom Viridiplantae; phylum Streptophyta; class Magnoliopsida; order Asparagales; family Asparagaceae; genus Agave; species Agave tequilana. The sequence goes on from JAVJIF010008200.1 coordinate 112,688, forward strand.
CCTCCCTGTCGCCGGAGCTCCATCGACGGCCGAGCCTAACACACAACCTCCTGCCGAACCTCTCAAAACCATAGCCATGCACCCCTCCCCTTGCCCCTTTCCCTTGCCATCGGGACCCACCGGAGCTTGATTTCCTCCGTCGCTGAGCGCGAGGACACCACACCCCTCTCTGGCATTCCATCAGCATCCTCTGCGGCCTCCGTCGGAGCCTCCACGGGTCATGCGCAAGCCTTAGTCATGAGTCCACTCTTTTTTCCTCTGTGTATTTGTTTTGTATGATGTGAATTAATGTGTAAGTGTTGGGTATTAATATGTTAGCATGCATGCGAGGATATGTGTGTGTATATTATAATGGTGTGTGTTTATAATTGTTTGCATGCATGGGTACCATGTGCGCGAGTAATGGGTGCATTATTTTTGCATGGATGCATGCATGGATTTGTGTAAGTTTTATATATGTAAATGTTTATGCATGTAGGAATGTGTACTGGATACGTATATGTATTGGAGTATGTGTGTACATGTATGTTGGTGTGGGTAGTTTGTATATGTGTGTGTGTACGAGTATGTGATTGGGTGTACGTGTGAGTTTATAGGTGAGTGTGTGTCTCAGTTACAACACGCGGACTCATTCATGCGATCCGAACTCAACAACGAGAGACTCGGATTCGTGTCCACAGGGGGCCTGATATACAGGCGTTTCAAACACTGACCCGTGGGAGATATGGAGACCTATACTAGTTCGGGCAGTAAAGACTAGACGACGATTCGGTTTGAAAACCGTGTCATTTTATTTGAGTATTTGTTCTTGTCTATTTTATTATTTACCATTGTTAGTAGGCATTTATATATTACTTGTATCATTTCATGTGATCGTCTGATTGTTTTTCCAGTTTGATTACCTGTATCACTGCATGAGGCATTACTGAGTGTTCACCTTATTTATTTAGTTAATTTAAGTGATTATCAGTATTATTTCATGTGTTGGTACTCTATCATTGTTGGCTTAATCCTAGTATTGGTATACCTTATACTGTAACTTGATTCGATCTACTGATCATCTAGTCTAGTGCATACTTGAGGACAAATAGCATGACTTATGTGTAGTATTTATTGGATAATTATTTGGTGAATTGAAACTTACAAGATAATTACATGTTGATTAATTAGTGAGTCGATGAGGGCTAGATTGGCAGGTATCAGTTTTTTATATGCTTAGTGGCATTTAGAGTTACTTGATAGTTCTTGATGTTACCTTATTGATATTGAGGATCAGATGTGTAACACCCCGCTCCCGGAATACGTACTTAGTTGCGTATTCGTATTTTTCGATCGTATTTTTTTTGATTTACTTTCAGTATTTGTTTTGTATTATGAATTATTTATATGACCATTTTACCTTGGATCCGGATTCGTGGACTCGGAGTCAGCCCTAGTCTGAACTGGGGGCCCGATCTTGGAGTATTACTCAATTTAGTCATTCTGGTATTCAAATTTGATCGATTTCCGTTTCAAATATCGTTTTCCAATATTTTGGATTTTTTATGATTTTCTGAAATTTTTCTGAATTAAATTGAAAATCTTCAAAACCGGGGTCGACCTATACCGCTGCTCGATTCTCGGATTTTTAATTTACAAAAGGAGTTGAATTTTAAGAAACGACCTTCCCATAACTTCTTAAAATCACATTTTCTATCTAAATACTTTTTCTGAGATTTTTCTAAATTTATCAAAATTTCACTGGGTTTGGTGTCCCAGTATCACTGGTTGATTCCAGGAATTTTAGTTTACAATTGAAATCAAATTTCTAAATTTTGCTTTCATATTTCTTCTTAGAATTATATTTTCTTCTTTTAGGAATTTTCTGAGATTTTTCAGAATTTATCAAAATCCGGCCAATCCGGTGTAGACCGGTATAGACGGTTGACTTCAGGATTTTTATTTTAAAAATGGGATTGAATTTCTAAAAATTGATTTTATCAAAAATTCTTAAATAATATTTATTACTTTTGAGAATTTTTGGGAAGCTTTCCAAGCTACTTAATGTTTTGGACTTTTTCGGAGTTTTCGGTGTTTTCCCAGATACCGGAATTTTATCCAGATGTTCCCCTTTTCTCTTTTTCTATTTTTCTCTCTTCTCGCTAGACGCGAGTTTCACCTAACTTAGATTCAACATTTATTGCAGAGATCCTCTCCATACTGCATTTAATGCTTATGCCCTGCAACTCGTCACCATGACTTTTGTCTTTTTCATCAAACGCAACAATTGCATTTCTCTGGACGCGAGTTTTATCCTCGCGTCTGGGCAATTTGCCTAGACGTGAGTCTTTGTTGGATGAGACGCAGCCCATTTTTAAATGAAACACATGTTTCATTTAGTGGGGAGGGCATTATTGTAATAATCATATTCCAATCCCTTTATATAAACACCCCTACTCCTTCTCTCTCTTTCATTTTCTTTCTTCTTTCTTCTCCACCAACAGCCAACGTCCACCAGTAACCCAAAACCACCTTGCCTCCCTCCTTGGCCGGCCACTCTCCCCTCCATCTCCACTAACTTCTTCCACCATTTTCTCCACCACTTTCTCCTCCATCTCCTCCTTCATTCCAACAACAACAACAACCACAACACCACCATCTTCATCATCTTCTTCTTCCTCTTTTCCACCAAGAAACCCATTAAACTCCATAACTTCACCACCTTCCCCACCACTACCTATACCACCTTGACCACCACGAACCACGCCATCTTTCTCTCCCGGAATACTCTTTCTAACGAGGTATAGCTTCGTTCTCCGAAGCCTCGTTTCCAAAACTCTATTTTCTCCATTTCAACTAGAGTTGCACCACCATTACATGGGCTTGGAGCTTTGGCCACCCATCTCCGACCACTTCCGGCCATCTTCGGCGACCTCCGGCCGCCGCCAGTGACCGCCGGCCAAGCCGTGACCGGCTATCCCTTCTCCCTTTCCCTCTTTCCTTCTTTCTTTCCTTCCTTTTTTTCTCTTTCCTTTCCTTTTCCTTTTCCTTTTCTTCCCTATTTTTCCCCCATTTCCTATGTCTCCCCCTCACCCTTGCGTTTCCCACTTCTCCCTCATTTTCTGCGTCTCCCTTTTTCCCTGTCTCCCCCTTTCTCTTGTTGTGTGATTACTAGACGCGGATTTTACCCCCTGCGTTCAAGTAGTTATCTAACGCGACCTTCACGTTCTTATATCAACGCGACGTGGAGTTCATACTCGCGTCTGCGTTCTACTCGTGTCCTTGCTAGAACGCGGGTCTCGAACCCCACGTTTGTGACATCTCCGCAATGCGGCTTCCGGGTCTGCGATTCCCGCGTCTTCATTCTCTCTCCTTCTGGCTCATTCTCTCTCCTCTTCTACATAATACGATCTTTACTTCATTGAACGCGTTTACGCGTTAGTTACCTGAATTCCGGAGATCGGGGATTTCACAGTATTTTTCGTATTTAGGCGAGTATCCTCGCCTCCATTCAATTTTTCCTTTTTTTATCGGATCGACTTGTATTTGCATTATGTATCACTTAACAACTGATGTGTTATCATTTACCATGCTACTACTGGACACCTCTTTTTGTTATATTATCTCTTGTCACTTGTTCCTTGTTATGACATGACTTACTACCTGTCACCTGCCAGATCACCTATCATTGGCATGTTGAGACCTTATACCTGTTATGATTAACTCTCTACCCATAATTATCACATTACGGGAATGTAGTACTTGATCTCCTGTTATGAACTCCCGTTATGCTTGTTATGTACTCCTGTTATGACCAGTTATGATCCTACTCATTCTCGAAATTTGATAATATTGTTAATAAGCTATAAAAAGGATAACTTGCACGGGGAATGGGAGGAAGTGATGGATGCCGGTATGGTGCCTTGCTTATAGTAGTGGAATACTAAATAAACTGACGATTCGTGTTAGGGGGATTTCAGGCCCCCAGAAGATGCGTGTTAGGGGATTTAAGGCCCCCAATGGCTGTGCCCGGGCGGACGGGAACTACTATAAATATGAGTAATCAGTTCTTCATCAGTTTCCGATAACCAACCTCGATTTACTTATATATGGATGTATATGTGTTGAGATGTACACCAGGACACATACCTAGATATATGGGTAGGACGAGTAATAATAATAAAATGCCAAGATAATAACTTGTTATGTTGCTCTACAAACTTAGTTATACAACTTGTTTCGCCACAATTGCATTCATCAAGTTTTACTTCGGATTTCCGGTTTTATGATTATTATACTATACCTGTTCATGTCCTGCTTTCCACTTATGTTCTATTCCACCAGTCTCCTGCTCTTATCTTATCATATCATGAGTAGTTCCTGCTTGATATTAACTGTTATATATCTACTTACCCTTGCATGCCTGTGCTCACGACACGGTTTTTCTATGTGTGTTTATGATTCGGATTTGTCGACACACTTGTGCTTATCTATGCACGCCACTTGGCATTCTCGTCACCACTTGCGGGGAGTATTGACTCCTCTGGATCCTCATATCCAGGTCTCGGAGCTTGGACTGAAGGGGATTCTTCTTACTGCTGCTGGGGAGTAGACAGACCAGTTGTAGCTCCAGTCCCATCCTTACTCCTCCTAGTTGGCTCGCGGCATCTCCTGCTATCTCGTGAGCACCCTTTTGTACTATTCATCATGTACATCTCTTTGTATTCTCGCACTTGCGCCTATCAGTGATGTAATATTCTTGTAATAGTGTGTCACATCTGGTGATAACTTTGTAATTGTACTCATATGTTAGAATGTATAATGCACCACATGCTTCCGTACTCTGATTCTTGCCTGTACTGATGCTTAGCGTATATACATGAGGGTATTTCTGACCTGCGTATATACGTCACAGTAACGTCTCCGTATCCGCGGGATCGGGGCGTTACAGGATGGTATCAGAGCCTAGGCTCTCGCATCCTCAGTACGTCCAGACGGCAGATTAATGGTAAAGAAATTTGCAACTTGAATACAAGAGTCCTTGTTATACAAACCAACTACAAGTGCAGAGTTATCTATCTCTTCCTTCTGATCCATTTCTTAAATCCTGAGACCTTCAAATCTTTTACCTTCCAGCTTCTTCCTATTACCTCTTCAACCAACTCAGATATGGAAAGACGGGGAACACAGTATGGTGCTGGTACTTCTCAAAATGGATCCAGTAGAGACAATGATGTTATGATTAGAATACTTCAAGGGATGATGCAGAGTCAACAACAGCAGACAGAGCTTCTACGTCAAGGACTATTAGTTGCACCCCAAGAATAGAGGCCAGGCAACGTGTCGAATTTCAGGAGATTACAGCCGGCGACCTTTTCAGGCACAGAGAAGCCCCTAGATGCAGAGCAGTGGCTGGTAGACACAACAGATCTTTTAAAGGCGGCCCGAGTCCCTTATGAGAACCAAGTGGCCAAGATACAATTGAAGGATGTGGCCCGAACATGGTGGTTAGCGGAAGAAGCGACATTGGAGAAACCCATCACCTGGGACCAATTCTCAAAGGGTTTCAACGAGAGATTCTTCCCTGCAATAGCTCAAAGGGACATGGAAGAACAGTTTATCCGCCTGCACAGCAGCGTAACCGATCAGTGGATGAATATGCTGCTGAATTCTTGAGGCTCAGCAGATTTGCTCCCTACATGGTGGCAGATGAAGAAAAATGAGCGAGCAGATTTCAGCAAGGGCTGAAGATGGATGTCCAAATGTATATTATTTCTCAATAGCTGAAGACCTACCCAGGTTCTCTCCATTGCCGTGAAGTAGAACGAGGACTGGAGAAAAAGAATGAGAACCAGGTGCAGAACAAGTCAGAGAAGAGACCGTTTCCATTGATGAATGAAGAAGATGCAGCCAGGACAATCAATGGCCCGATAGTCAAGCGACTATTCCAACCTTCTCTTCCTCAGATCATATGCAATTTCTGCCATAAGCCTGGACATTATAGGAAAGACTGTCGAATGGTCAATGGATTATGCTTAGCATGTGGGACCGGGAGTCATGCAATAAGGGATTGCCCGTTCAAAAGGGTAGGAAATACAGCACCAGTCCGACTAGTACTTCCAGCTCCACCACTGAGAAGGAACCCAGAATCGTTGACCGAAGAGCTCAATTTCCGCCCCAACAGTATGATCAGCCACAGAGAGGAGTGAGAACTAGAGCAGATCATGGTAGAGGTCAAGTCTACAACATGACGGCAGAGGCATTAGACGAAGCAACAGCAGAATGTGAAGCCCAGTATCCAGAACAGGAACCTTGAGGATGTCACTGTAACCGCTACCCCTAATCTTCTGTTTTGAGTTGGCAATCTTTCGTAAATATTCCACTTTATCATTCTCTCATTGTCGACCCTGGTCCCTCCTGTATTCATCTTCCCCTTATCAAAATCGCGAGGACACAATTTTTGTAAGGTGGGTGGAATGTAACACCCGCTCCCGGAATACGTACTTAGTTGCGTATTCGTATTTTTTCGATCGTATTTTTTTGTTGATTTACTTTCAGTATTTGTTTTGTATTATGAATTATTTATATGACCATTTTACCTTGGATCTGGATTCGTGGACTCAGAGTCAGCCCTAGTCTGAACGGGGGGCCCGATCTTGGAGTATTGCTCAATTTGGTCATTCTACTATTCAGATTTGACCGATTTCAGTTTCAAACATCGTTTTTCAATATTTTGGATTTTTTTATCATTTTTTGAAAATTTTCTGAATTAACTTGAAAATCTTCAAAATCGGGGTCGACCTATACCGCTGCTCGATTCTCAGATTTTTAATTTATAAACAGAGTTGAATTTTAAGAAATGACCTTCCCATAACTTCTTAAAATCACATTTTCTATCTAAATACTTTTTCTGAGATTTTTCTGAATTTATCAAAATTTCACTGGGTTTGGTTGCGAGTCAGTATCACTGGTTGATTTCAGGAATTTTAGTTTACAATTGGAATCAAATTTCTAGATTCTGCTTTCATATTTCTTCTTATAATTATATTTTCTCCTTTTAGGAATTTCTGAGATTTTTCAGAATTTATCAAAATCCGGCCAATCTAGTGTAGACCGGTATTGACGGTTGACTTCAGGATTTTTATTTTGAAAATGGAATTAAATTTCTGAAAACCGATTTCACCAAAAATCCTTAAATATTATTTATTATTTTTGAGAATTTTTGGGAAGCTTTCCAAGCTACTTAATTTTTTGGACTTTTTCGGAATTTTTCGTGTTTTCCCAGATACTGGAATTTTATCCAGATGTTCCCCTTTTCTCTTTTTCATTTTTCTCTCTCCTCGCTAGACGCGAGTTTCACCAAACCTAGATTCAATATTTAATGCAGAGATCCTCTCCATACTGCATTTAATGCTTATGCCCTGCAACTTGTCACCATGACTTTTTGTCTTTTCATCAAACGCAACAATTGCGTTCTCTTGACGCGAGTTTTATCCTCGCATCTGGGCAATTTACCTAGACGCGAGTCTTTGTTGGATGAGACGCAGCCCATTTTTTAAATGAAACGCATGTTTCATTTAGTGGGGAGGGCATTATTGTAATAATCATATTCCAATCCCTTATATAAACACCCCCACTCCTCTCTCTTTCATTTTCCTTTCTTCTTTCCTCTCCACCAACAGCCAACGTCCACCAGCAGCCCAAAACCACCTTGCCTCCCTCCTTGGCCGGCCACTCTCCCCTCCATCTCCACTAACTTCTTCCACCATTTTCTCCACCACTTTTTCTTCATCTCCTCCTTCATTCCAACAACAATAACAACCACAACACCACCATCTTCATCATCTTCTTCTTCCTCTTTTCCACCAAGAAACCCATTAAACTCCATAACTTCACCACCTTCCCCACCACTACCTATACCACCTTGACCACCACGAACCACGCCATCTTTCTCTCCTCGGAATACTCTTTCTAACGAGGTATAGCTTCGTTCTCTGAAGCCTCGTTTCTAAAACTCTATTTTCTCCATTTCAACCAGAGTTGCACCACCATTACATGGGCTTGGAGCTTTGGCACCCATCTCCGGCCACTTCCGGCATCTCCGGCCACCTCCGGCCGCCGCCAGTGACCGCCGGCCAAGCCGTGACCGGCTATCCCCTCTCCCTTTCCCTCTTTGCTTCTTTCTTTCTTTCATTTTTCCCTTTCCTTTCCTTTTCCTTTTCCTTTTCTTCCCTGTTTCCCCCCATTTCCTGCGTCTCCCCCTCACCCTTGCGTTCCCACTTCTCCCCTTTTCCCTATCTCCCCCTTTCTCTTGTTGTGTGATTAATAGACGCGAATTTTACCCCTGCGTTCAACTAGTTATTTAACGCGACCTTCGCATTCTTATATCAACGCGACGCGGAGTTCATGCTCGCGTCTGCGTTCTCCTAGTGTCCTTGCTAGAACACGGGTCTCGAGCCCCGCGTTTGTGACATCTCCGCAATGAGGCTTCCGCGTCTGCGATTCCCGCGTCTTCATTCTCTCTCCTTCTGGCTCATTCTCTCTTCTCTTTACATAATACGATCTTTACTTTATTGAATGCGTTTACGCATTAGTTACTTGAATTCCAGAGATCGAGGATTTTATAGTATTTTTCGTATTTAGGCGAGTGTCCTCGCTTCCATTCGATTTTACCTTTTTTTATCGGATCGACTTGTATTTGCATTATGTATCACTTGACAACTGATGTGTTATCATTTACTATGCTACTACTGGACACCTGCTTTTGTTATATTATCTCTTGTCACTTGTTCCTTGTTATGACATGACTTACTACCTGTCACCTGCCAGATCACTTGTCATTGGCATATTGAGACCTTATACCTGTTATGATTAACTCTCTACCCATAACTATCACATTACGGGAATGTAGTACTTGATCTCTTATTATGAACTCCCGTTATGCTTGTTATATACTCCTATTTGACCAGTTATGATCCTACTCATTCCCAAAATCTAAAAATATTGTTAATAAGCTACAAAAAGGATAACTTGCATGGGGAATGGGAGGAAGTGATGGATGCCGGTATGGTGCCTTACTTATAGTAGAGGAATACTAAATAAAACTGACGATTCGTGTTAGGAGGATTTCAGGCCCCCAGAAGATGCGTGTTAGGGGGATTTAAGGCCCTCAATGGCTGTGTTCCAAGCGGACGGGAACTACTATAAGTATGAGTAATCAGTTCTTTATCAGCTTCCGATAACCAATCTCGACTTACTTATATATGGATGTATGTGTGTTGAGATGTACACCAGGACACATACCTAGATATATGGGTAGGACGAGTAATAATAATAAAATGCCAAGATAATAACTTGTTATGTTGCTCTACAAACTTGGTTATACCACTTGTTTCGCCACAATTGCATTCATCAAGTTTTACTTCAGATTTCCGGTTTTATGATTATTATACTATACCTGTTCATGTCCTACTTTCCACTTATGTTCTATTCCACCAGTCTCCTGCTCTTATCTTATCATATCATGAGTAGTTCCTGCTTGATATTACTTGTATATATCTACTTACCCTTGCATGCCTGTGCTCACGACACGGTTTTCTATGCGTGTTTATGATTCAGATTTGTCGACACACTTGTGCTTATCTATGCATGCCACTTGGCATTCGCGTCACCACTTGCCGGGGAGTATTGACTCCTCTGGATCCTCATGTCCAGGTCTTGGAGCTTGGACTGAAGGGGATTCTTCTTGCTGAGGACCAAGCTTGCTGCTAGGGAGTAGACAGACCAGTTGTAGCTCCAGTCCCATCCTTACTCCTCCTGGTTGGCTCGCGGCATCTCCTGCTATCTCGTGAGCACCCTTTTGTACTATTCATACATGTACATCTCTTTATATTCTCGCACTTGCGTCTATCGGTGATGTAATATTCTTGTAATATTGTGTCACATCTGGTGATAACTTTGTAATTGTACTCATATGTTGGAATGTATAATGCACCACATGCTTCCGTACTCTGATTCTTTCCTGTACTGTGCTTAGCGTATATACGTGAGGGTATTTCTGATCTGCGTATATACGTCGTAGTAACGTCTCCGTATCCGCGGGATCGGGGCGTTACAAGATGTATATGGACTGTGTATCTTGGTATTGATTTATTGGACTTATTTCATGTGAAACCGTTTGGATTCAGATTTAGTTGTGATAAATCTTAGAATATAACTTGATTGATCTTGACGTTGATTGCTTGTGACTGAGGTTAAAAATTTATATTTTATATGGAGTACTTATCAAACTTGATATCCATGTATTTCGTGATAAGTTAGATGAGGATTCTTTGTATTCTGAGAGTATATTATATATGAAGTTACCTTATTAAAAGACCGATCTTCTAATTACGGGCTGATATGGACTTTGTTAGAGCTAGAATTGATAGACATGAGGTTGGTGTTTATTTCAGAAAACTCTGATCAGTATTCTAATAAGAGTAGTTGGATTCAAAGTTGTGTATTCCCTGTTTTACCCCTTGAAGATATTGTTTGAGTATTGATGATCTTGTTGATAATTGATTATTAGACATACAGGTATTCTAGATTCTATATTGCTTGAGGATGTTTTGTTCTTTATTTGTATTCTCAGCATTTGTTGTTTAGTTGATCTCGAGGATACATTTATATACTTCATGATTAGTTCTTGACTACTTCAGTTATTGGAGATAGAATGAGAGTAATTTAATTAAGATCAGAGATTATATTGTACGATTTGGAGTTTTATGGCAAGTTATTGATCAACCTGATTTATCGATGACTTAGAAGGTGGAATATCGAGGACTTTAAGGATCTGAGTTGATTATATACTTTGCCCGGATTATTCTGTTTACGCCAACATGTCATTACTCATCCAGAATATCATGATTTACCTGAAAAACTTGAATGATTATATATGGCATCTACCTGATAACTATGTTGTCCATGTTACCATAATTGCTTAGAAAATGTTATATGTGGTAACAATACCCTCATGTTATACTTGTAACATGTCATGTTATACGGTATCCTGTTCATTGATATTATATATCCTATTATACCAGTATCTTGATTACACATGTTGATGTTGTTACCGTGAATATCACTGAGTTATCCCAGTGATCTAAGTAACATGCACATTAAATAATCTTGATAAACTAATAACATGACATTAAAAAACTTACATTGGGATTGGAAATTGATGGATGAGACAACGTCTTTTGTGTAGAGCTAAGATATAGGTTGCACAGCCGAAAGAGGGTTCCACTGCAGGGTTCTCATTGGGTGACTGACACCCGTCCTGTTCTTGTTACATGTTATACATGTTACCTAACTACCTTGCGGTAGGGCCTGATTCAGCGCCAAGAGTCTGGGTCATGGTCTCGGGTATGCACGGGACCTACCTAAAATACAAACAATGTCTCCAGCTGATTAGATTCAATAATATAGGACCCTGATTGACATGTGTGATAGACATAATATGGGATGCGTCTTTTACAGGTGGTAATTGGTATTCGCTGACATAATAAAAATAATATACTGTAACTGATTGTTTTTGCCTGATACATATATGTATGTTAGACACCCGATGTTACACCAGACTTGATTGGACACCTTACTCTAGTACTGACTGACTCTACCCGCCTAATCAACATGATTTTATACCATTTTTATACTCCTAATTATCTATTATTTGTATATAAATAATGCTACTCGAGTATATTTGATTGAAATTTGCAGGGAACAGATAAAGAAAAGAAAAGAGGAATCCGGATACTTTCAGCAATTAAATGCCGCAATTTGTAAAAGATTGGAGGATGCTTTTCAAGCATGTTGCGGTATTTTGGTCATAACTTTGGCTATAGGATCTCAAAAATGGTCATCCAGGTGTCTACGGAAAGAGAATTCGAAGATCTACAACTTTCATGTTGATAGTTTTTGCTGATTCCTCAATTTGAATGCCCGTATTAGCCATTTATAAAATCAGCCTGAGTCAAAACTGAATTAATTTGTAATATGTAATTGTTGAGGGGCTGTTTTGTAAAGTATTCCTTATTATATAAGGAATAGAGAGGGCTGCTGTATGGGGGCGTTCAGCAAGGAGCTAGGTTTTTATTTTTTCCTTTTGTATTAATTTTTTTAGCTATCTTTAATAAAATTTAGGTTTTTGTTAACTTTAGCCTTTTTGTATTTTGAGAGTTTTGGTCACATTATTTTATTAGAAAATATTTCCCTCCACCTTTTTCTTGCTTTTCATCATGGAGGTGGCGGTCATCTAGGTTTTAGGTTTTTATTTTAATTATTTTTTCTTTTTCTTTTTCTTTTTCTTTTTTTTTGTTTTGTAAAAACATGGTGGGCATGCTTGCTGGTTTCTTATGCATGAGTGCAAATAAATCCCAAGGCTCACCTCTCTCTCTTCTCTTCAAACAACAGCACAAGAAAGTGGAGCACGCAGGGGCCCACATGGTGGGCATTCTTGCAGGTAAGTAAAGATTTAGTACTTGTTTAGTTAAATAATTTAATTAATTAGATTAATGAGTTAGTTTATTTAGTTAGATCAATTATTTTAATTAACTATTTGTTGCTTTTAGTTTAGTTTAATTGATTTAACTCTTTTAATTAATTAAGTAATTTGAGTATGTTTTATTTATTAAATTGTATTGGAGTCAACTATAACATGTGTAACTAAATTTGTGCGAGTATTTAGGGGAGATGAACCTAACCTAATTTCATGTGATCATAAGTAGGTTTCCTACCTAGTGTTGTTGCACATACCAATTGACCTATAACTTTTAGGAGATTATTTCTAGAGTCACTAGTATTTGACAAGATATGTATCAATAGTCAATGGTCCATGCTAAGGGTTTTTACTACTTTTTCTGCTTTTAATTTATTTAGTTATTTTATTTACCTTTGATGGACCATGTGATGCGGATAATACCCTGTGCTTAGAACTAGTGTTCAGACTTAATTTGCCTATTAGAAGTAGAGATTTAGTGAGTGACAACAAACTGGTATGGAGACCGAAATTGACAGCTTGATGCTAGTTTAGGGGATTCGATCCTAAGTGCTTGACTTTCTAAATTAACATATAGTTCAGAACAAAACTATCCTAAAATTTTTTACTCAATTCGTCTAGAAGTGTTGAAACCAAAAGAACTACCTGTCCCTGTGGACCGACCCTCAAGTGCTACATCGAACGACCGTACACTTGCGGTATTTTAAAACGAGGAGACAGAATCTCCCATCAAGTTTTTAGCGCCATTGACGGGGACATGGTGTTCTATCTTTAGTTTTGACACCTATACCGGATTGTTAAAAAAAAAATTCAAAAATTCAAAAATTCAATCAAATAAAAATTCAAAAAAAAAAAACAAATTTAAAAAAATTCAAAAAAAATCCTTTCCCTATGGCCTATCCAAATTCATTTGGTTACGATGCATTTTATAGGCCAGACCCTCCTTTCCATCCACCAACCTCTCTTCCAGATTTTAATGAATGCATCCATCCCACGAACTACTCATTTCTTCATACCATTCCATGAGTTGCCATCACTGTCAAGACCCAAATCATTCTTCTGAACAGTGTCCTTCGATAGGGTATTCGTCAGGACTAGTTCAAAATCAATTCCACACATTTTAAGGACCTACGAGCGAGCCTATCCATCAAACTTCAATTCGGAGGGTTGGAATTGTCCTCAATTTTCATGGGACCAATCATATCAAAATTCTCAACCTAATTGGTCCTACATTGAACCACCACCTCCGTCTTGGGGATTTAACAATGAGCATGAAGAAAGCACATTAGAGAAGAGTTTTAAAGCCATGCAGCAGACTATAGTCGAAACCAATCAGCAGTTAATCGAGGCATGTGCTCACATTAATAAGATAATGACTCATCTCAATCAACCTATTTCAACCACAAGTCCAGATCAAGTTCAAGAGTTCCATCAACTTTCGCAAATTGAGTTCAATGGCAGTCAGGTGGACAAGGAACCAACACTAGAGGAAGCTTTTGAAACTTTCATGCAAACTTCAAAGCAAGTGCTCTATGACACTAGAGACTGCTTAAACAGGCCAGCAAATGAGTTGGTTAGTGAGCAAGAGAAGGATCCCTTTTCTAGTCAACTAGTTCATGAGCCAAATCGACTCGACCCATGTCCATTCAAGAGCACATCAACTTTCATAAGATGAACAAAGGCCAAACTGTTAGACCCGAAGAGCAAATCGTTGGCTATAGTGACATGTCTAATTATTCCATCGAGATGCCCTTCGAGTCACCATTATTTCATCTTAATCAATTTGAAGAGCTTGAACATGAGAAGCCTGTTGAGGAAGTTGTGAAGGTCCATGAGGTGTACAAATGTGATAATGATTCTCAGTGTCTGGATGAAGTGATTAGAAATTATTTGGCTACACATACAACTCATGTGGAGCCAGTTGAATCTTATTGTGTAACACCCCGCTCCCAGAATACGTACTTAGTTGCGTATTCAGATTTCTCGATCGTATTTTTTTTACTTCCTGTATTTATTTTGTATTATGAATTATTTATATGATCGTTTTGTCTTGGATCCGGATTCGTGGACTCAGAGTCTGCCCTTCTCTGAACCGGGAACCCGATCCCAGTGTATTACTCAATTTGGTCTTTCCGATATTCCGATTTGACCAAATTCTATTTCAAATATTATTTTCTAATATTTTAGATTTTCTATGATTTTCTGGAATTTTCCTGAATTAAATGGAAAATCTTCAAAACCGGTGTCGACCAGCACTGCTGACCGACTTCTGGATTTTTAATTTACAAACAGGTTAGAATTTCTAGAAGGGCCTTTAGACACTATCTCTTAGAATCACATTTCTTACCTAAATACTTTTTCTGAGGATTTTATGAATTTATGAAAATTCCACCGGAGTCGGTATCGGCCAGTATCGCTGGTTGATTTCGAGATTTTTAGTTTTAAAACTTTAAAGTATTTCTTAAAACGGATTTCACCATGATTCTTATTATAATATTCTTGATTTTTGAGAATTTTTGCGGGTCGTTCCGAGATACTTGATTTCGGGACGATTTCGGTATTTTTCCGAAAGTTTTCCGCATCCGCAACCGAATCTCGGGAATCCGCCACTTTCATTATTTTCATTTCTCTTCCAAGAAAATATCTTACTTTTCCAATTTCTTTTCCTTTTCCATTTTCTTTCTTTCCTTTTTCTTCCACCACAAGCTTCCTTTTCCTTCCACCATAAGCTTCTCCAAGCTTCTCCAACACTCCACCAAAATATCTTCTCCACCTCCTCCAAAAATATCTCCACCTCTCCATCTCCATGGATGGCCATGATTGGCCAAGAGAGACACCTCACCCCTTCCACTTTACAAATAGCCCCCTCTCTTTTATTTTATTGCATTACCTTCACAAATTCCAATTCCTATAAATACCTTTCCTTCTCCATTCCACTTCATTTTCTCTTCACCACTTCACCAAAGCCTTAACCACCACCAACTCCTTCTTCATCTCCACCACAACAACCACCACTACAACTTCTCCAACTCCTTACCTTCATCTTCTTCCTCCTCCATCTCCATTTAAACCACCACAAACTCCAAAACTCCACCAAAGCTTCCACCACCTCCTTTACCTTCTCCAAAAATACCACCACCATCAAAAGCCTTCACCAAAACCACCACCCCTTCACCACATCAAGGCCGGCCACCTCCTTTTGGATTGGGGGCCGTGCTCCTCTTCATCATCGGCAAGGCTAAGGCCGGTACCCTCCTTTTGGATTGGGGCCGAGCTTTCTTCGTCGGTAATATCACCGTAGATCTTTCCGGTAATCGTTCGCGATTATTCCGGTGATCGATTTAGTGATATTCGGCGACAAAGATCATTTCGGACGCTTAAAGCTTCAAGCATCAGTTTTAGGCGAGTAACCTCGCTCGCCAAGACATGGACTTGTAAACTCTTTTTATTATTGTATTTTATGTCGTGCGGTGTGGCTAAACTGATTAGACGCGGAGTTACCTCCTGCGTCTAGGCATTCCTTAACGCGGCCTTCGCGTTATTGTATCGTTGCGACGCAAAGCTAAAGCTCGCGTCTGTGTTCTATCTATATTGACATGACGCGGAGTTATACTCTCGTCCGCGTTCTCCTCCTTTAAACGCAGGTCACGAGCCTCGCGTTTTGGCACCTTTGCGACGCGAACCCCGCGTCTGCTATTTCCGCGTCTACTACTTTCGCGTCTGCTACTTTCGCGTATGCTATGCCCATACCAATGTTCTTCATGCATTAACGCGACGCAGAAACCATGTCCGCGTCTGCGTTCTCCTCGCGTCCTGACTTGAACGCAGACCTCGCGTTTGAGGCATCTTGCGACGCGAATCCCGCGTCTACTATTCCCGCGTCTGCCATTCTCGCGACGCGAACCCCGCGTCTGCCATTTCCGCGTCTACCATTCTTGCAACGCGAACCCCGCGTCTGCTATTTCCTGCGTCTGGTATACTCCTACTTGACACTTACTCATATTATACCACCTGTCCCCAGTTATGGTTTGACTTATCACCTGACCCATGTTATACTACCTGTCCCGGCGAATCCTGAATGGAACTAAGTGCCACACGGAGCAAAGTGCCACATCACACTCGTGGTGGGGGCCACCTCTTGAATCTGTGGGGGCCACCTCTAGAATCCATCCCCTCAGAGCAAAGTGCCACACGGAACAAAGTGCCACATCACACACGTGGTGGGGGCCACCTCTTGAATCTGTGAGGCCACCTCTTGTCTACACCTGATATCCTGTTGTGAAATCCTGAATTCCTGATCCTGTCCTGTTCTGGTTCTTACCGCTAAAGTCGCACTTGATGATTTTATTATAATAAGACAACTTGCACCCGGTTTGGGGGAAACTGATGGGCCCTGATTAATCATGTTCATGGTGGCACTATCGAGTCACGCGTGGCCACATATTTAAGGGATCACCTGGCGGCCACCAGGGATTCCGTGGGGTGTACTGGCACCCCTACTCCTGATTTTCATGCCGGGTATGCACACGCCCTAGACCTATTTCTATGGGATCTGCGATACTCTATTCATGTTCGGGCGTCCATAAGTCCCGGTACCTAGCGGTACGTTCCGGCTCAGCACCGGATACTCCTGAACCGTTGTCCCGGGCATGTACGGGGCCCATCCAGAACATGATTCATCGAACTTTATCAGTTTCCAAATAACTTGCTCTATAAGTTGTAAGTAGAAGTATGTGTAATGGGACACATACTAAGACCTACAACTTAGACAGCCTAATTATAATAATATACTAATATGATGCGGTTGTATTGTTTTGTAACTCGAGCTGTATAAGTTCAGGTTACGGTAACATGAGGTAAAGGTATATAGATGAGGGTTTCCTTGTTTGGATATTCCTTCGAGATACTAATCTCATGGAGCAGTGACCCAAACCTGTACAATTGGATTTACTCGTAATCGATTTTTATTCGGTTTTATCGGTTTTATGTTAGCTTAGGAGATAATTAGTATTGCCCTATCTACTTTACTTCTTATCTTGTTATGCCATGGATGTCACCTACTATATTCCTTTTGTTCCTACACGCTTATGTCCACAACATGGTTTTCATGCTTATAATCCAGATTTATTGATACACATGTGCTTACCCATACTCGCCATTTGGCTTTTGTATTACTACTCGCCTGGGGAGTTTCATCTGACTCCCCTGGATTCTCATGTCCAGGTCTTGGAGCCTGGAGCTAGAGGATCCTTCTTGCTGAGGACAACGCTTACTCCTGTGGAGCTGTCAGATCAGTTGTAGCTCCAGTCCCATCCTTGCACCTCCTAGTTGGCTCGCGATATCTCCAGCTATCTCGTGAGCACCCTTTTGTACTGTTCATATATGTACATCTTTTGGTACCCTCGCACTTGCGCCTATCGGGTGATGTAATATTATTGTAATATTGAATCACCTCTGGTGATAACTTTGTAATTGTATTCATATGTTGGAAATGTATAACGCACCACTTGCTTTCGTACTCTGATTCTTGCCTGTACTGATGCTTAGCGTATATACGTAAAGGTATTTCTGACTTGCGTATGTACGTTGCAGTAACGTCTCCGTACCCGCAGGATCGGGGCGTTACATATTGTGAAGAGGAATGTAACAATGATGAATTTTTATTTCAAAAGAAATTTGAGGATGAATTTTCTAAGTTCTGTGAAAAGACAAGTGTTGGGGAGCGAAAAATTGCATCCACTCATATGGCGAAAATGGAGCACACTGATCAAAATTATGAAGATGCCTACATGAATAATGAGCCTTTGTTTCTTGATGAGCTTTTTGTTGGCCCAAAGGCCTTCCACCCTAGTTTTGATGATGATTAACTCATGTAGTTATGTTTACTAATAATCTTGTGATTTTAGTTTCAGATCATTAAGCAAGATATTAGTTGGTGATTGCTTCAAAAAGAGGTGTTTTAGAAGCCTTCACTTGGTGATTCTGATGCCCGAGCATCAAGATCATACCTTTGCACTCGGTGCATCACGTTTGGGATCGAGTCGACTTGAAGATGGAGATCGTCAAGAAGACTTAGGTATCCTAATTTAGTTTAGTGTGTTTAGATCCAAGTGTAAAGCTTAGTATAGTTGATATGCTCAAGTGCACAAACACACAAGTTTTATGTTTGGTTTTTTGTTTTCATGAATAGTTGATCAAAACAAGTTTACATGGTTTTTATGTATATTAGATATGTTCTATATACATACATGCTTCATATCTTAAACAAACTTATTTTGATATGTCTATTCATGAGTTTTAGGAAAAATCAGATTTCCTATTGAGAAAAATCAAAGTTTAATAAAATACATGTTTTGTTTTTGGTAAAAATGTTAAGACACAAAAATAGTTTCATATGCTTGATATTTGAGTTGAAATTTTTATCACATGTTTATATATCAATGCAAAATGATAAAACTATTTTTGGGTATTTTTACAAGACTTAAAAAGATTTTTAAAAATATTTTAACATGTGTTTTCTGTCCCTGAACAGTGACTGACAGGCCAGGACGGCCGACCGCACGGGTCGACCGTACCAAGGGCCGGTCGACCCTTGCGGTCGACCGACGTGCACAAGCCTGTGCACGTTTGGCAGCACAGGGACGGTCGGCCGGGCGGCCGACCGGACCTAAGAGCAGTGCTCTCTGTTTCTGTGGGTCGACCGGGCGGTTGACTGGGTCTGCCCAACGGTCATATTTCAGACCGTTGGCGGTCGGCCGGGCCGGCCTACCCGTAGCCTGTCAGGCTGCCAGATCAGCCTAACGGCTAGTTTTATTTTGGGGCTATAAATACCCCATTTCTTGGGAGATTTTGATAAGATTTTTAGAGCTGATTTTCTCCCATTCTCTGGTTTTAAAAACAAGTTTTAAAAAGTGTTTAAAGAGCAAAAAGATCATTCTATTTGTTTTCAAGTGTTTTGTTATTTTTAAAGAAAATAGGTTTTTGGGAAATTGGTTTATTGTTCTTCATTTCAATATCTATTTAGTATTTTCCCAAGAGTTTTTCTTTGATCAAAAACACTTGTTTTCCACACTTGAGCCATATCTTCTATCATATTCTATTAGGATCTTGTTTTTGTGGAAAAGAGGAAAAAGAGAGATTGAGTTTGTGGTCTTTGGAACCGCTTGTTGTAAACACCCTTGCCTTTGTTTGTATCCCTCTTTGGTAGAGGTGATCGGGTGATTGATTTGCTCCCTCTATTGTGAGGTGGAGATTGTTTGTTGGCTACGGGCCTTATCCCTCTTCGGTAGAGGTGGATTGTGGTTGTATTGCCTCGGTGGCATTTGTAAGTTTGAGAGAGGAGTTCGGTACTCCTTTAGTGGATTAGAAATCCTTCTCGGTGAAGGCGGGGACGTAGAGCTAGGGGCTCGAACCTCGAAACATATCTTTGTGTTTGCGTTTGATCCATTATCTCTAAACTCTCTCTTTCTCTTTATTTTGTGCAAAGCATCATTCTTAGCATCATATCATACTTGCTTGCATTTGTGCCTTGCATATATTCATATGCCTATTCATCTTATATGCTTGGTTGTTTGTGTGTGCCTCACTTGTACTTAACCACAAAAGCTTCACATATCACCTCAACCCATTAAAGGGAAATCAAGAGGAGTTAGTCCAGAGCCCTTCACGGGAAATTCGGCTACACTTGTGTGTTGTACTAAGTGTGTTGCAATATTTGTTTAAGCTTCCGCATTTAGCGCATTTAGTTTCTAGATTAGCATTATCACCTATTCACCCCCCTCTAGGTGATTTACAATTGGTATCAGAGCCTACGCTCCTGATACTTAGGCTTAACATCCTAGGAGTGAGATCCATTTGTTTGCTAATCTATTATTTGCATTTGCTTGTTTGCACACTCATATAGTTTGGACCCATGGACTTCATGACCCCACCTATGTTTGACCCTTCCAACATTCTTGTTTGGAAGACTAAGATGTCCATCTATTTACAAACCCTAGGCTTGCATGTATATCTTGCCGCTACCAAGAAATGCTATCTTGGTAATAGCAATCATATAGGGGCCAATGCACAAGCCCTTGAGGCCATTAGAAGCAGATTTCTAAAGATTATCTTATACGTGTTTCTAACATTGATTCCGCCTTTGCAGTGTGGAATTTGTTGACAACCACCACCACCACCTCCGAGCTTCAATTGCCAATCCAACAAGAAGAGGAGTCTAGTAGAGAATCCGACTCTCAATGCTTAATGGTCCAAGGGAATGACTCCCTTGAGATACACTCGGAAACCCACTTAGATGATGATGATGATGCTAGTTCTTCAAATGATTTTGTTGATCCTCATGCTTTAAATGAAGAACTATCTATTGTTTGTGAAAAAACTAATTGAAAAATATAATTTGTTGAAAAAGAAGACCTTTGCTTTAAATAAAGAAAATGAAAAATTGTCTTCTAAAGTTGACAAGGTTTTGCAAGAGAAGGTTGAGGTCTATAATGAAAGGGATTCATTGAGATCTCAATTAGAACTTGCACTTAAAGAAATAAGATTTTGAAAAATAAAAATGATTGTGAAACAATTTTGAAGAAAAATGAAAACTTGTCTTCAAAATTGATTTTGTTTTAAAAGAGAATGTTGACTTGAAAAATAAAATAAAATCTATCTCAAATGATTTAGATGTGTGTTTTAAAGAAAAATGAGTTTTTGCAAAATAAGATTGATGCACATGTTTGCCATGCTAGGGTAGTATCACACACTTCACCTATTGCATGCCACACCTCTTCTTTGATTAACAATGATATATCCATGCTCAAGAAGAGTGTTGATTGTTTGGGCTCCACTTTGAGCCAATGTGTAGTGGGCCATACACGTTTGGAAACTTTGTTTCGAAAGAAACAAGTTCCATCTATTCATGCACACCCTCCACGGCATACACATGCTTCTCACGGACACCATCACACAATGTATGCTCATGTGTACACTTGTACACATTGTGGACGTAAGGGCCACCTTGCTAAATTTGTTATGATCGTATACATGTTTCTAATTTAGCAAATAAGTTTGTTTGGGTTAGAGAAGGGACTAACCCCCATGGACCCAAGAAGATATGGGTACCAAAGACCACCCCTCCTATTTTTGATGTAGGTATGGGCTCTCGCATGACGTGAGAGTTGCCGTACCTTGGAGTGGATGCGTTCCGAGCTTCATGAAAATCAATTGGATGCATCACTTTCAAGGGATGTTTGGTGGAGAAGACCACCATGTTTTGGAGACAAGGGAAGTTGCCTTCTAGGTTTTGGTAACGATTCCTAACTCTTATTTTTATTTACATGCTTTCCATGTTTATCATATATAGCATGTTTTATTGTTTATAGATTATTATGAAAATGTCATGTTTATTAAATCCTTGACATACATGTTTAGCATTTTGAGACATCCATGTTTAATATGGACTATTATTTTGTGTTCTCACCATTGTTTAGCTATCATGTTTATCATAGGTTTAATAACATGTGGATTTTCTTAATAATCATGTTTAGTTTTGTCATGATGATTTTATCTTGTTTTGATGCTTCATGTTTTGAATATATGTTTGAATGTTAGTTTTCATTAAAACTTGGTATATACTTGTGCATATAGTGGGCCACAAATAAATCTATATATGTTTGAACTTGAATGCTTATTTGAACCCATTAGATGTGCTAGTATAGTCTAGTTTTGATGATTCATGCATTTTAAACTTGTATTCTCATTTTTGTTTTAAGATCATGTGTTTTCATTTCATGTATATGTCTATTTTGTCAAACCTTAAGATATACATGTATACCCCTTGAGTCATTTGCCTTTTATGCAAATCTATACATTTGGACTCAATTGTGTTTAGGGATATGTATGTATACTTTTTATGTTGACAAATCATACATATACCTTGAAACGAAACTTATTTTTAATGAAAATTTGTTTCATGTTTTGTGTTTATGTTTAACTTCATGTATATGTCCATTTTATCTAAATTATTGTTTATACATATACATCCTTTTGAGCCACGTGCCTTCATGCATATATCTTTGTGGACTCGTTGTGTTTGGATATGTATGTATATTCTAGTTTGTATAAGACATACATATACCTTGAAGATTAAAAGTTTTAATGATTTTTATATTTTCTTGTTTTAAGGAATATTGAGCTTAATTGTCAATTTTCATGATTGTGTGTTTCACATAACACTTGCACACTCACCTCTTTTACAAAGTTTCACTTGATTGTGTTTTTCATGAGTATGTTTGAGCTTAATGGATTTTGAATGGTTTAGTGCTATGTGGATTTCATGTTTCATGAAAATATTTTTTGTTTTATTCCTTACTTGAAGGATTTCGTACTAGTTTACAAATTTTTTCATATAACTAGTTCGTATTCTTCATTATGGTAGATGTCTTCAAACGTACTCTATTTTCAAATCTATTTTTGAAAACCCCTACCAACAATGGGAGGTTGGATGGGAGATCATGTTCATGTATGCTTTAAAATGAAAATTATTTAAAACTTGAACCATGATTGGGAGGTATAGGTAATATGAGATATACATTTGATCTTATTGTTTCAATTGGTATCATTGGACTCTTTCAATTGGTATCAATTTTGACCTTTCTTGTATACTCATATATGTTTGTGTGTATGTATGCTTTCAATTTCAAAGAATATCAATTTCTATTGGTATCTATTTTTCATACATATATATGTTTGTGTTTATGCTAAGCTTGAGTTTTAACTTTGTTTCAATTGATTCAATTTTCAATTGGTATCTTATTTCAAGCCTATGCATGTATTTTGTTGGTATTTCATAAAGGGGGAGAAAATTCGATTTTCATGTTTACAATTGGTAATTGTTTTCCACTCCCATACTTTATGATTGAAAATTTTCAATTTGGTATCATATGTTCAAAATGAAAAATATTTACAATTGGTATCAAAATTTTTGTTTTAGACAAAAAGGGGAGAACATTGTTTTATTGCTTTTAACCCTTTGTTGAGTCTTTGTTTCGAATAAAAAGGGGGAGAAAAATTTATTGATTTGGTTTTGCTTTTACCCCTTATCGAAGATTGTTTCTTTGTATTAAAAAAAAGGAGAAGACTTTGTTTTGTTTTGGTTTTTACCCCTTTGTTGATGATTGACAAAAAGGGGGAGAATTATTTGAGAAAGATTTTGAGTTTGATTGAGTTTATATATGCACATTTATGTTTTTGTATATATTAAGTTTAATTTAGTTTAATTTTAATTGGTATCTAGAGCATGTTTTGTTTTTGAACATTTCATTGGTATCTAGAACCTTTCATTGTTTATGCATTTCTATGCATTCATTTTTAAGAGCCTTAATTGCATATTATTTATGTTTATTTGTTTATGCATGAGTTGAGGGGGAGCTTCTTTGAAGCTTAACTTTAATCCATGCATATATAACTCCATGAGTTTTGTCATCATCAAAAAGGGGGAGATTGTTAGCCCAAAGGCCTTCCATCCTAGTTTTGATGATGATTAACTCATGTAGTTATGTTCACTAATAATCTTGTGATTTTAGTTTTAGATCATTAAGCAAGATATTAGTTGGTGATTGCTTCAAAAAGAGGTGTTTTAGAAGCCTTCACTTGGTGATTTCGATGCCCGAGCATCAAGATCATACCTTTGCACTCGGTGGATCACGTTTGGGATCGAGTTGACTTGAAGATGGAGATCGTCAAGAAGACTTAGGTATCCTAGTTTAGTTTAGTGTGTTTAGATCCAAGTGTAAAGCTTAGTATAGTTGATATGCTCAAGTGCACAAACACACAAGTTTTATGTTTGTTTTTTGTTTTCATGAATAGTTGATCAAAACAAGTTTACATGGTTTTATGTATATTAGATATGTTCTATATACATACATGCTTCATATCTTAAACAAACTTATTTTGATATGTCTATTCATGAGTTTTAGGAAAAATCAGATTTCTTATTGAGAAAAATCAAAGTTTGATAAAATACATGTTTTGATTTTTGGTAAAAATGTTAAGACACAAAAATAGTTTCATATGCTTGATATTTGAGTTGAAATTTTTATCATATGTTTACATATCAATGCAAAATGATAAAACTATTTTTGGGTATTTTTACAAGACTTAAAAAGATTTTTAAAAATATTTTAACATGTATTTTCTGTCCCTGAACAGTGACTGACAGGCCAGGATGGCCGACCGCACGGGTCGACCGTACCAAGGGCCGGTCGACCCTTGCGGTCGACCGACGTGCACAAGCCTGTGCACGTTTGGCAGTCACAGGGACGGTCGGCCGGGCGGCCGACCGGACCTGAGAGCAGTGCTCTCTGTTTCTGTAGGTCGACCGGGCGGTCGACCGGGTCTGCCCAACGGTCATATTTCAGACCGTTGGCGGTCGGCCGGGCCGGGCCGACCGGTAGCCTGTCAGGCTGTCAGATCAGCCTAACGGCTAGTTTTGTTTTGGGGCTATAAATACCCCATTTCTTGGGAGATTTTGATAAGATTTTTAGAGCTGATTTTCTCCCATTCTCTGGTTTAAAAACAAGTTTTAAAAAGTGTTTAAAGAGCAAAAAGATTCATTCTATTTGTTTTCAAGTGTTTTGTTATTTCAAAGAAAATAGGTTTTTGGGAAATTGGTTATTGTTCTTCATTTCAATATCTATTTGGTATTCTCCCAAGAGTTTTTCTTGATCAAAACACTTGTTTTCCACACTTGAGCATATCTTCTATCCTATTCTATTAGGATCTTGTTTTGTGGAAAAGAGGAAAAAGAGAGATTGAGTTTGTGGTCTTTGGAACCACTTGTTGTAAATACCCTTGCCTTTGTGTATCCCTCTTTGGTAGAGGTGATCAGGTGATTGGTTTGCTCCCTCTATTGTGAGGTGGAGATTGTTTGTTGGCTATGGGCCTTATCCCTCTTCGGTAGAGGTGGATTGTGGTTGTATTGCGTCGGTGGCATTTGTAAGGTTGAGAGAGGAGTCGGTACTCCTTTAGTGGATTAGATATCCTTCTCGATGAAGGCAGGGACGTAGAGCTAGGGGCTCGAATCTCGAAACATATCTTTGTGTTTGCGTTTGATCCATTATCTCTAAACTCTCTCTTTCTCTTTATTTTGTGCAAAGCATCATTCTTAGCATCATATCATACTTGCTTGCATTTGTGCCTTGCATATATTCATATTGCCTATTCATCTTATATGCTTGGTTGTTTGTGTGTGCCTCACTTGTACTTAACCACAACAACTTCACATAGCACCTCAACCCATTAAAGGGAAATCAAGAGGAGTTAGTCCAGAGCCCTTCACGGGGAATTCGGCTACACTTGTGTGTTGTACTAAGTGTGTTGCAATATTTGTTTTAAGCTTCCGCATTTAGCGCATTTAGTTTCTAGATTAGCATTATAACCTATTCACCCCCTTTAGGTGATTTACACTTTTTGTTGAAGAGTGTGATCACAATGATGAGAAAACATGTGTTGAGGATCTTGAGTTTAGAGTTCCCTTTGAGAAAATAAAACTCGATTTGAGTATCTTCACTTTTGATGAGCCAACCAATGATCATACTTTTTAAAACTTGATTCAAGAATCTCTAATTAATTAAAGCTCTGAAAACCTATTTGAAGACAAACTCATATATTTGAATGAATCGGTTAGGGATGCTTTGGTTGGTTACACACCTCCAAAGAAAATTGTTGATCTAAATTTTGAGGTGATGTTTGAGGATGAGCTTAAATTCATAGGCAATCATATTCTAGGCACTCTATTTATGTTGTGTAAAAATGATAAATTTGTGAGGAGGTATGGAAAGAAGAGAAAGAGGAGGTGGAGGAAAGTGATGAACAAGTTGGAGAGGATGAAATTAAAAATGACAAAAAGATTAACCTCTCCACTTTGTCCATTGAAGAGAACCCATTGGAATGATGGGAGGCGAGCTCGAGGGAATAGACCTAGAAAGATCTAGGTGTGGGGGAGGTGTGAAATTGTAAATATGTAAATATTTGTTTTATTTTTATTTTATTTTTTTCCCTTTTAGTTGTTGAGTCTTTCTATTTCTCTTTTAGTTGGTTGAGTCAGTTTTAGTGAGTCTTTTATTTCTCTTTCTCTAACCTACGTGCCGAGTTTATTACAAGTGATACAGGATAAGCAAGGAGGCATCCACCACACACAGGGAGAATTTTTGTTGCTTCGACAGCTTGGTTTTCTAGTGCACTGTGAGTATTTCTAATTCAAGCATATTGTTTATATTTTTATATCTTTTGTATGCTTGGAGTGTATGGTCATCATGATTGTGTGCATGCTTTGAATGTGTAAATGACATGCCATATTCATTCTATCTCTGTATTCAAGAATATGCATGAGGACACGGCACAGTTTAGGTGTAGGGGGGAGATTCATATTTCTTTTGTTTTAGGAGTCTTTTTGGTTTTGTTTTAGTTTTAGGGTTTTCACTTTATTTTCTTCTCTTCCTATATTTAGAGTCTTAAAAATAAAAAAATAAAAAACCAAAAATGGAAAATTTTCTGCAAATAAGTAGCTAGTATGTGAGTGATTTAGTATCCATGAGTGGATTTTAAGGGTAAGATCAAGATGAAAGAATTATAAAATCTTAAAATAAAGATTAGAATCTAAAACGGACATACCATCTATACTTAGTCTAAGTGATTATGCACCCAATAACACTTACACTATTAGTTTATAGGCTTGGGATATTGATTACAACTAAAAAAAAATTGTGAAAAAAAAGATTTATTATATAGTAAAATAGATAGTAATAAGTCTTGTCTTGTGGCCTCAGTTGCTTGAGTAATTAAGTCCGTAGGGGTGTTTTTACACTTATTGCCCTAAGACCATCTGGCTTGGGAGCATTGGCCCAAAACTCTCTATATGGGTAGCTGAGAAAGCCTAATAGGACAAGACACTATAAAAATATAATAATTTTGATATCAATTAGCTAGGTATCTTGGCCTCAGGAAGCCTCGGTATCTACGCGAAAGATAGTTAAAAAAAAACAAAAAGAAAAAAAGGAAAAAAAGTATAAAAGTTGTAATTTAATATTCCCAAGCTTAAGAACTACATCACGATCACGGGGGTACATAGGTTCTGAAACTTAGGACAGGTGGTGTAAAGTTTGGATTTGAGACTTTATTTTATAGCCAATATAATTTCTTGAATTGAGGTTTTACATGAAAATGAAACTCTTGAAAATTGATGATCTTACTAACTAGTTACCAAAAAAAAAAATTGAATTGTTTTCCTTTTCTTTATTTTCGGTTATCCTTATTTTACTTTTATTTATTCTTAATCTCTAATTTTCTTGGATTTTGTGGGTGTAATCAACTGAAAAACCTTACGAGACAAAACTCGTCCTCTAGGGGTGACTTAGAGGTTTAACGGCTTGTTGCACATGCTAAGTGCAACCGTGATTCCTACGAAAGTGAGTTAGGGTAATTTAGTTTTTTTATTTTTTTATTAGTTTTGCTCGAGGACTAGCAAAAGATAGGTGTGGGGGTATTTGATCAGCATGATTTTATACCATTTTATACTCCTAATTATCTATTATTTGTATATAAATAATGCTACTCGGGTATATTTGATTGAAATTTGCAGGGAACAGATAAAGAAAAGAGAAGAGGAATCCGGATACTTTCAGCAATTAAATGCCGCAATTTGTAAAAGATTGGAGGATGCTTTTCAAGCATGTTGCGGTATTTTGGTCATAACTTTGGTTATAAGATCTCAAAAATGGTCATCCAGGTGTCTACGGAAAGAGAATTCGAAAATCTACAACTTTCATGTTGATAGTTTTTGCTGATTCCTCTATTTGAGTGCCCGTATTAGCCATTTATAAAATCAGCCTGAGTCAAAACTGAATTAATTTGTAATATGTAATTGTTGAGGGGCTGTTTTGTAAAGTATTCCTTATTATATAAGGAATAGAGAGGGCTGCTGTATGGGGGCGTTCAGCAAGGAGCTAGGTTTTTATTTTTTTCCCTTTTGTATTAATTTTTTTAGCTATCTTTAATAAAATTTAGGTTTTTGTTAACTTTAACCTTTTGTATTTTGAGAGTTTTGGTCACATTATTTTATTAGAAAATATTTCCCTCCACCTTTTTCTTGCTTTTCATCATGGAGGCGGCGGTCATCTAGGTTTTAGGTTTTATTTTTATTTTTTTTTTTTTTTGTTTTGTAAAACATGGTGGGCATGCTTGCTGGTTTCTTATGCATGAGTGCAAATAAATCCCAAGGCTCACCTCTTTCTCTTCTCTTCAAACAATAGCACAAGAAATTGGAGCACGCAGGGGCCCACATGGTGGGCATTCTTGCAGGTAAGTAAAGATTTAGTACTTGTTTAGTTAAATAATTTAATTAATTAGATTAATGAGTTAGTTTATTTAGTTAGATCAATTATTTTAATTAACTATTTATTGCTTTTAGTTTAGTTTAATTGATTTAACACTTTTAATTAATTAAGTAATTTGAGTATGTTTTATTTATTAAATTGTATTGGAGTCAACTATAACACGTATAACTAAATTTGTGCGAGTATTTAGGGGAGATGAACCTAACCTAATTTCATGTGATCATAAGTAGGTCTCCTACCTAGTGTTGTTGCACATACCAATTGACCTATAACTTTTAGGAGATTATTTCTAGAGTCACTAGTATTTGACAAGGTATGTATCAATAGTCAATGGTCCATGCTTAGGGTTTTTACTACTTTCTGCTTTTAATTTATTTAGTCATTTTATTTACCTTTGATGGACATATAATGCAGATAATACCCTGTGCTTAGAATTAGTGTTCAGACTTAGTTTGCCTATTAGAAGTAGAGATTTAGTGAGTGACAACAAACTGGTATGGAGACTGAAATTGACAGCTTGATGCTACTTTAGGGGATTCGATCCTAAGTGCTTGACTTTTCTAAATTAACATATAGTTCAGAACAAAACTATCCTAAAATTTTTACTCAATTCGTCTAGAAGTGTTGAAACTAAAAGAACCACCTGTCCCTGTGGACCGACCCTCAAGTGCTACATCGAACGACCGTACACTTGCGGTATTTTAAAACGAGGAGACAGAATCTCCCCCATCACCGCCTGATATATAGATCATAATAAACACCTGATTGAATACTTGACTGGACACATACTTTACTGTGTGCTATCCACATTACTATTTATTTGCTTTATTTATACCATTTCTTATTCTATATATATATTTTCTTTGTATGCTCACATGTTATATGTACGTGCACTTTTCAGTTTATTCTTACACATTCACAAGGAGCTCTGACTTCCTAGATTTGCATATCACTATCTGTGGCTATTATACTGATCAGGTATTGGAAGAGGATCACATGCATCTTGAGGAGCCGGAATTCTCTTTACACGATCATCTTTTCTCGATATTTCTGTCTCTGTTTTCATGATTCTATGCATTGGACTCATACTTGTTCTATTCCTTATTTATTTGTTATCATGTGTGGATGTTTATATGTGATATTGCAGTGTTATTGATTTACTATAATGATTATATAGCTTGTTCAGGTTACTTTAGACTTAACGTATATGCGTGGAGTATTCTTCTCGTGTATGTACGTCGCCGACTCTCGTCGTGACTCTTTTACACGTATTTTGAGAAGCGGGGTGTGAAACTTATCATCCCATCAAACAACTTGATGTGAACTATACTTATCTCTTCAATCTGACATGTGTGCCCATTGTCGAACATCACCAAGCCTTCATCTAGTTTTTCAAAACTAGCAAACCACTTTCGTTTGGAGCAAATGTGTTAGGTAGCACCCGTATCCAAAATTCACTCAGATTCCTCTGAACAGCAGCCAATAGGGGTAATAAAAAGCGAATAATATATCAGTCAGAATCATTACCATTATGCGCCTGTGCGATTGGCCTCTAATTTAGACTCCTTCGACTTGAACTTTAGACAATTAACTTTCTAGTCTTTCTTGTTTGTAGAAAGTACACTGGTTCTTCAAATCTTACGACCACCAGTTCTGGACTGTTCAAAATTTCCTTGCCCTTCCAAAGATTGGAACCAACACTCTTGCAGTCATCGCCTTATTGTCGTGCTACTGTAGGATGACCACTTATCCTTCTTCCTTACTTCATGGTTCACAAGAGCAGCCGATATTATTATAGTTAAGTGACTATTTATCATTAATCAAGGTTGGGACAAAGGTCTCGTACTCTTCATCAGGAAGAGAATTCAAAAGAATCAATGCCACATTCACATTAACTAGGTTTAGAAAAGGTTGCGTGTAGTTATTTAATGATTATCAATAGAGAGTCCTTTCTTTAACTGGAAGGGTAAAGCCTCCTCTTCAGATGCAATCGAGTCTCGATGCTCTTCGTCAGATGCTTTCTTTCAAGGATCTCTCAAAGTTTTCCATACGAAAGACTCAAACATCCCATGATATTTGTTGTCTTGTGTCAAACAAGACCTAATAACGACACACACCATACGATTCGTCTTATCCCAATCATTCCTTTTCTTTCAAACATAAAGCGTCTTCGAGGTTTGATCTCGTTAGTGTATCAATCACTTCACATCTCCACATCCAAAATTGTTCGTGCTGTCAAACTTCACAACATCAATTTTCACATTGGATTGATTAACTTCAGCCATATCTCCTCCAAAAAAATGCCAAACACAATGCGAAAAATCAACCAGAAATAGATTCAAAGTAGATAAATATAGGACATTTACCTCAAAGTGAAATCTTAGAAGAGTTTTCGAAGCGATCTACTCCGCAAATTCGATCCCACGAGCAATCCAAAATATTGTTTAAGATTGACACACGATCCCATGAACAGTCCCAACACCACTCAGAGATTGATAAACGATCTCCACTGAATAGACCACTATGCTCTTGAAATCGACAAACTATCCCACACTGAATATGGAATGCTTTGATATCACTTGTTGAGCCCTCTGGTGGAATTCCACCAATAAGCGATACGTAAATCACCCGAGATCATCGTTCTCAATGCTGAGGCAAACAAAAACAAATATGGCATGAACCAAACAATTAAAGAGAAAGCGAGGAACAAATAAATATTTTAAAGAGCTTGGAAATGTGACTACTGTTGTGTGTATAACCCGGGATACCATACTTACTATGATACCAATAGTTAGGAGATTCGAAGATCCCCATCGATAATCTCAATCACGCCATGAGATCGATTACCTCGAGCACACAAGATGAATATTAAAAGGTACAAGAAGAAGGACACATAATTTAACGTGGTTCGACCCAAACTTGGCCTACGTTTACAGGGAGAAAACTTAAGAGAGCTTTATTAATAAAATTGAAACAAAGAGATCTAGCATTTTTTATGATCCCACAAGAGTATTCGCCTTCCCCTTAAATCTATGCCTAGATTACAAGAGTATACCTTTTCTCTACACCCTTTACTTTGCTTCTCTCTTTCTTAGCCTTTTAGGGCTTGTTTACTTTTCGGGCCTTATATTGTTGTTCATCATAACTTTTTCCTCCTCTTCTTCTCCACCTAAATTCTAAGTTACAACCTTTATTTATAGAATTTTACAATACAACTCATATTTGAACTATGAGATGATCTTGGCCGTTGGATGCTTGAAGACTCTTGATTAATCCTATTAGGAGTTGATCTCCTTGATCTAGAAGAATTTTTGGCCCTATAATCTTTAGAAATAAACCCTTCATTGAATAGAAACTGAGTCATATTGGTACTCCACTAGATAAGAAAACCCGCGCCAGAAAAGAAAATTGATTCTGCTTCAGAAATTACCTCTATTAGTCGACTAGTCCATATGATTAGTTGACTAATTCCTAAAATTAGTCGACTAATACACTCATATAGTCGACTATTGTAAATTTCTCCTTCTTGTTTTTGCCCATTAGTCGACTTATCCCTCTGATAAGTTGACTAATGGTCTTGTTATTCGACTCACATATCTTGATCTGCTTCTTTAATTCTCTCCAAGCTATCTTCTCCAACTTGATTGGATCTTCTTAGACCATTATCTCCTCTTGAAAATAAGATAAAATCCTAACAATCTCCACCTTGTCTTAATTTTTAAGCCTTTAGCAAAACACCTTGAGATTCTAGATTACTACTTTGATTCTTTCATTGGTTGTAACCGTACCGTAAAGTTTTTACTCTTGCCCTCTCTCCGGGGCCTGTGGCTGTTTACCGCCATGCCTTGGGCCATCTCGGGCCTTAAATAAATGCACCTTTTCTTTAGTCCTCCGTAACACTTAGATCCGTTGCAATTTTTCTTTGAGCTTCACCTCGAAGTGAGCTCCCTTCAAGCTTTTCAATGAAACTCCATCTTGACCTAGTTTCTTTCTATTAGCTTGCATTACATCACCGCCGCTAACAGCTTGTGACACCTTCCCGGTCATGAGGCTCTACCGGTTTGAGGCAATCTGCCTCTAATTCTGCCATGGTGTAACACCCTATTCCCGAAATATGTACTTGGATATGTATTCAAATTTTTTATCACAAGTTTTAATTTACTTCTCATATTTGTTTTTGTTTCATGATTATTTATGCGATTGTTTTGCATTAGATCCCGATTCGTAGACTCGGAGCAACCCTAGTCTGAACTGGAGACCCAATCTGAGCATATTACTTGATTTGGTCTTTTCAGTAGTTAGATTTGATTGATTTCAGTTTCTAAAATTGTTTTCCAAAATTTTAGATATTTTATGATTTTCTAGAATTTTTCTGAATTAAATTGCAAAATTTTCAAAATTGATGTCGACTTGCATCGTTGGTCGTTTCCAGAATTTTTATTTTACAAATAGAGTTAAATTTTAAAATTTTGCTTTCATATTATTTCTTAAAATCACATTTTCTATCTTAATGTATTTTGAAGATTTTTCTGAATTTATTAAAAACTTGGCCGGATTTGGTGTCGGCCGGTATCGACAGTTGATTCCCAAATTATTAATTTGAAAATGACATAAAATTTTTAAAAGCTGATTTTATATCGCTCCTCAGGGTAATGTTTTTCACCTCTACGTATTTTTGGGAATTTTTTGAATTTCTCAAATTTTGCCCTATTAATTTATATTATTTTATTTTGCAGATTTTTACGCTTTTCCTTCCACTTCCTAGCTTGCCATGTGGCACATCCCTACCCACAAAATATCTAATCTATTAATATCTTTTTCTCTCTCTCTCCTTTTCATTCTCCTTTTCTCTTTCTTTTTCGCTCTCCTCTATGAAAAACACCTAGAGGGGGGGTGAATAGGTGTAATTGCTAATCTAAGAAACTCAATGCAAACTAAGTGCGCTAAATGCGGAAGCTAATGCAAATTATGCACAAACTAATACAATACAACAAGTGTAGCCGAATTCCCCTTGCGAGGCTCTGGACTAACTCCCTTGATTCCCCTTGAAATGGGTTGAGGTGCTATGTGAAGCTCTTGTTGGATGAGTATAAGTTAGGCACACACACAAGCAATCCAAGCAATATGAAATATGTGCACACACAATCAAACCAAGCAATCAAGGATAAATTACAATATGAAAGATGCAAGCAACACAAGCAATGTATATAATATGAATGCTATGAAAGTATGATGCTTGTATGAAATGATGCTTGCACAAAGTAAAGAGAGTAAGGGTTAGAGAGACAATGGATCAAACGCTAACACAAAGATTTGTTTCGAGGTTCGAGCACCTTGCTCTACATCCCCGCCTACACCACCGTGTAGGATTTCCACTATCTCAACTCCCACCGAGGGAACCTCTACCGAAGAGGATTTTTACAACCCAAGGAGTACCGAACTCCTCTCTCAATACAAACCACAACACCTCACACTAGAGGTGTCAAACCAACCACACCTCTACCTAAGAGGCTTACAAACATAATCCCAATCACCTCACACTTGAGGGATCCAAACCAATACCACTCCGATCACCTCTACCGAAGAGGGATTCACAAATAAAAGGAGGGTTACAACACAAGAGGTTTACAACAACAACCTCAAACACTTCTCTTTCTTTCTTTTTCCACAAAACAAAGATCCTAATAGTTTAGGATAGAAGATATAGCTCAAGTGTGGAAACAATGTGTTTTGGAAAACAAGAACTCAAAGAAAACACTTGGGAAATTTCTTGTAAAAGATAAAGAATGAAAGCCAATACAAAAATCCCAAATTCCAATTTCTTTGATTTTTCCAAAACCCAAAAACACAAAGAATAAATCTTGTTAGCACTTAAAACTCTTTTAAAACTCTTTTAATCACTTTAGAAAACTGGTATTTTTCTTCTTGAAAAACTTGGCCAAAATCCCCAAAGAGATGGGGTTTATATAGCCCCTAGGAAAAACTAGCCGTTAGGCTGATGTGGCAGTCTGACCAACTGCCGGTCGACCGCCAACGGTCAAAAATGTGACCGTTGGGAGCAGCAGCGGTCGACCGGTCCGGTCGACCGAAAATTCCGAGAGTAGAGCTCTCAACTCGGTCGACCGACCCGGTCGACCGGTTCTGTGCTTAACAGACGTGCACATCTGTGCACATCGGTCGACCGGATCGGTCGACCGGCCCTTTGGTGCGGTCGACCGGCACGGTCGACCGACCAGCCTGTCAGCCCAAAAACCAGGTCAGAAATTTTGGAAAAAATATTTACAAAAAATCTCTTATCATTTCTGAAAATTCCATAAAACTTGTTTTATCATTTTATGTTAAAACATAAACATGTGATAAAAATTTCAAGACAATATATCAACATATCAATTTATTTTTGTGTCTTGCAAATTTTATCAAAAACAAAACTTGTATTTTTATCAAACTTGATTTTTCCAAAACATGAATAGGGATATCAAAATAAGTTTGTTTAGCAAGTTAAAAACATGTATGTATAACTAGAATACATCTACTATACATATAAAACATGTAAACTTGTTTTGATCAACTATTCATAAAAACCAAATATCAAATCATAAAACGTGTGTCGTGTACACTTGAGCATATCAACTAAACTAAGCTTTACAAATGGATCTAAAAACTCTATCTAAACTAGGATACCTAAGTCTTCTTGACGATCTTCATCTTCAAGTAGACTTGATCCAAAACTCCGTGATTCTCCAAGTGCAAAGGTATGATCTTTAAGCTTTGGCACCGGAATCACCATGATAAGCTTCTAATCATCTTGTTGAAGCTAATCACCAACTAATATCCTGTTAATGATCTGAAACTTAGAAACACAAGAATATTAGTAAACATAACTACATGAGTGTTGATCATCATCAAAACTAGAGTGGAAGGCCATTGGGCCAACAATCTCCCCCTTTTTGATGATGACAAAAACTCATGGAGTTATATATGCATGGATTAAAGATAAGCTTCAAGGAAGCTCCCCTTAACTCATGCATCACAATAAACATAATAGATATGCAATGAAAGCACATGATACTAAACAAAAGCAAACATAATAGATATGCAATGAAAGCACATGATACTAAACAAAAGCATGCATCATATCTTATTATTTATCCCTATGCATGAACTTGGTATATGCAAAAACACAATCATGCATATATATAGAAACAAAACTCAAATTCTTCTCTCCCTTTTTGTCAATCATCAACAAAGGGGTAATCAAAACCATAGATAAAACGAGGGGTAAAAATCTTGCTTCCCCTTTATGTCAATCAAAACAATGCAAACAATGTTCTCCCCCTTTTGTCTAAAAACAAAAACAAGGTCAATAAGGGGTGACCATAAACAACATGATACCAATAGATAAATATGTCAATGAAGCATCTTGATACCAATAAAACAAGAATCAATATATGTTATATGCTATATACATTCATGAAGAGGAAGACGCTAAGTTAGCTTCCCTACACATATGCATTCCACATAACACATATTATGTAATGCATAAGAGGAGATGTGAAGCTCCCCCTACACACGTATATCATATAAAGAAGAGTTGTCAAGCTCCTCAATTTATAATATACTCAACATGAATCTATATGAAGAGATGTTAAGCTCTCCTTGCATATAAGCAATACAAATCAAAACTTTGAATATTTTCTTTAAACAAAATTTTGGAAATACCAATTGTAATTAAACATAAGTCTTGAATTCTTAAACATGAATCTTGAAACCAAAACAAATTTTGAATTTCTTAAATATGATACCAATTGTAAATATTTTACCAATTGAAAAGATTTTACATAGAAACATTGATACCAATTGTAAGAATTGTTCATTTTAAAACATATAAACAAATTTGATGTTGATATCATATGTTTAAAATAACAACTTTTAATCATAAAGTGTGGGAGTACAAATACCAATTGAAATACAAAATCAATTTTCTCCCCCTTTATGAAATACAAACTAAAGTCATGCATAGTCTTGATAACAATTTAAAAGTAATCAATTTAAACAAAATTGAAACTCAAGCACTAGCATAAACACAAACATATATATGTATGAAAGATAGATACCAATAGAATTGATATACTTGGAATTTAAAGCATACATACATACAAAACATATATGAGTATACAAGAAGATCAAAATGATACCAATTGAAAGAGTTCAATGATACCAATTGACATAACAATAAGTTCAAGTGTATACATCATATTATCTACCACCCAATCATAATTCAAGTTTAAAAATTTTCAATTTAGGGCATACATGAACATGATCTCCCATCCTACCGCCCTTGGAAGGTAGGGGTTTTCAAAGATAGATTTGAAAATGTAGTTTTTTTGAAAATCACTACCAAAATGAAGAACACCGCAACTAGTTAAATGGAAAACTTGTTACTAGCACGAAATCCTTCAAGTAAGGAATAAAACAAATTGAAATTCACATGATAATCATCACTCTAACCATAAAGCATAACTCATGAGAAACAAAACATGAGCAATAGATATGAGTGTACAAAATATGTGAAGATCATAATCATGAAAAATATTTCATTAAGCTCAATTATTCCTTAAAACATAATTCCATCAAAAACATGAAAAATCATATAAAACTCCTTATTTAATCTTCAAGGCATATGTATGTCTAATACAAAACTAATGTATACATACATCCAAAACATAAAGAGTCCACAAGATATATGCATTAAGGCACGTGGTCAAAAAGGATACTCATGTATAGTCAATAGTTGGATAAGATGGACATATACATGAAGTTAAATATTGACACATAAACATGAAAACATGTAAGGCTAAATTTCATCAAAGCAATTTCATTTCAAGGTATATGTATGATTTGTCAACACAAGAAGTATACATACATATCCTTAAACACACTTTGAGTCCATAATATAGATTTGCATGAAAGGCAAATGACTCAAGGGGTATACATGTATATCTTAAAGTTTGGCAATACAAACATATACATGAAGTGAAATACACAATCATAAAACTAATTCAAAAATGGAATACAAGTTTGAAATGTATGAATCATCAAAACTAGACTATACTAGCACATCTAATGGGAACAAACAAGCATTCAATCCCAAACATATATAGATTTATTTGTAGCCCATCATATGTACAAATATATAACTAGTCTTAATGAAAACTAACATCTAAACATATATTCAAAACATGAAGCTTTAAAACACAATATAAAAAATCATCATGATAAACCTAAAACATGACTACTATGTAAATTCACATGTATTAGATTCATGATGTACATTATAGCTTAAACATAAGTGAGAACACTAAGTATGGGATCATATAAGCATGTGTATCTCAAATACTATACATGTATGTCAAGGATCTATAAACGTGGCATTTACATACTAATCCATAGACAATAAAAACATGTTATAAACAATGAATATTAAAACATGTAAACAAGTAATAAGGAGTAAAGGATTGTTACCAAAACCGAAAGAAGCAACTCTCCTTGTCTCAAAACATGGTGGTCCTCTCCACCAAACCTTCCCTTGAAAGTGATGCATCCATTTAATTCCTTTAAGTCCGGAACGCATCCACTCTAACGTGTCATCACTCTCACGTCATGTGAGAGCCCACACCTACATCAAAAACTTTAGGGTGGTGGTCTTTGGTACCCATACTCTTTTGGGTCCATCGGGGTTAGTCCCTTCTCTAACCCAAACAAATTTCTTTGCTAAATTAGTAGTATGTAATCTATCAAAACAAAATTTAGCAAGGTGGCCCTTACGTCCACAATGTGTACATGTGTACACATGAGCATACATGTGATGGGTGTGTCCGTGAGGAGCATGTGTATGCCGTGGAGGGTGTGCATGCATAAAAGATGGAACTTGTTTCTTTCGAACCAAGTTTCCAACGTGAGTGGTTCATGGCACATTGGCTCATAGTGGAGCCCAAACAATCAACCTTCTTCTTAAGCAAACAAATATCATCATTAATCTTAGAAGAAGAAGGTGGCATGCAATAGGTGAAGTGTGTGATACTACCCTAGCATGGCAAACATGTGCATCAATCTTATTTTGCAAAACAATGTTTTCTTTAAACAAACATCTAGATCATTTGAAATAGAAATAATTTTATTTTTCAAATTAACATTCTCTTTTAAAACAAAATCAACTCTAGAAGACAAGTTTCATTTTTCTTCAAAAGAACATGGCAATCATTTTTAGATTTAAAAAATTCATTTTCTTTAAGTGCAAGTTCTAATTGAGATCTCAATGAATCCTTTCATTATAGACCTCAACCTTTTCTTGCAAAACACAATCAAGTCTAGAATGCAAACACTTATTTTCTTTTTCAATTTCTAGACTTTTCTTTTTCAACACGTTATATTTTTCTATTAACTTTTCACACACAATAGATAGTTCTTCATTTAAGGCATGGGGATCAACATAATCATTTGAAGAACTAGCACAATCATTACTATCTAGTTGAGATTCCGAATGTACCTCAAGGGAGTCATTCCCTTGGACCATGAAGCATTGTGGATCGGATTCTCCACTAGATTCTCTTTTGGATTGGCAATGAAGCTTGGAGGTGGTGGTTGTTGTCAATTTGTTCCACACTACAAAAGCGGAATCAAAGTTAGAAACACACATAAGATAATCTTTAGGTAATGTGCTTCTAATAGCCTCTAGGGCTTGTGCATTGGCCCCTATATGATTGCAATCACCAAGATAACATCTCTTGGTGGCGGCAAGGAAGATATGCAAACCTAGGGTCTTTAGGTACATGGACATCCTATACTTCCAAACATCAATGTTGGAAGGGTCAAAGCTAGGAGGGTCATGAAGTCCATGTACAAACTAGATGTGTGCAAACAAGCAAATGCAAATGAGATTAGCAAGCAAATGGATCACTCCTAGGATGTTAAGCCTAAGTATCAGGAGCACTGCTCTGATACCAATTGAAAAACACCTAGAGGGGGGGTGAATAGTGTAATTGCTAATCTAAGAAACTCAATGCAAACTAAGTGCGCTAAATGCGGAAGCTAATGCAAATTATGCACAAAACTAATACAATACAACAAGTGTAGCCGAATTCACCTTGTGAGGCTCTGGACTAACTCCCTTGATCCCCTTGAAATGGGTTGAGGTGCTATGTGAAGCTCTTGTTGGATGAGTATAAGTAGGCACCACACACAAGCAATCCAAGCAATATGAAATGTGCACACACAATCAAACCAAGCAATCAAGGATAAATTACAATATGAAAGATGCAAGGCAACACAAGCAATGTATATAATATGAATGCTATGAAAGTATGATGCTTGTATGAAATGATGCTTGCACAAAAGTAAAGAGAGTAAGGGTTAGAGAGACAATGGATCAAACGCTAACACAAAGATTTGTTTCGAGGTTCGAGCACCTTGCTCTACATCCCGCCTACACCACCGTGTAGGATTTCCACTATCTCAACTCCCACCGAGGGAACCTCTACCGAAGAGGATTTCTTACAACCCAAGGAGTACCGAACTCCTCTCTCAATACAAACCACAACACCTCACACTAGAGGTGTAACCAACAACCACACCTCTACTTAAGAGGCTTACAAACATAATCCCAATCACCTCACATTGAGGGATCCAAACCAATACCACTCCGATCACCTCTACCAAGAGGGATTCACAAATAAAAGGAGGGTTACAAACACAAGAGGTTTACAACAAAAACCTCAAACACTTCTCTTTCTTTCTTTTTCCACAAAACAAAGATCTAATAGTTTAGGATAGAAGATATAGCCAAGTGTGGAAACAATGTGTTTTGGAAAACAAGAACTCAAAGAAAACACTTGGGAAATTCTTGTAAAAGATAAAAGAATGAAAGCCAATACAAAAATCCCAAATTCCAATTTCTTTGATTTTTCCAAAACCCAAAAAACACAAGAATAAATCTTGTTAGCACTTAAAACTTTTTAAAAACTCTTTTAATCACTTTAGAAAACTGGTATTTTTCTTCT
This sequence comes from Agave tequilana, assembly GCA_038442645.1. Classification (NCBI taxonomy): domain Eukaryota; kingdom Viridiplantae; phylum Streptophyta; class Magnoliopsida; order Asparagales; family Asparagaceae; genus Agave; species Agave tequilana. The sequence continues at coordinate 153,640 of JAVJIF010008200.1, forward strand.
TGAAAAAATTGGCCAAAATCCCAAAGAGATGGGGTTATATAAGCCCCTAGGAAAAAACTAGCCGTAGGCTGATGTGGCAGTCTGACCAACTGCCGGTCGACCGCCCGGGTCGACCGCCAACGGTCAAAAATGTGACCGTTGGGCAGCAGCAGCGGTCGACCGGTCCGGTCGACCGAAAATTCCCGAGAGTAGAGCTCTCAACTCGGTCGACCGACCCGGTCGACCGGTTCTGTGCTTAACAGACGTGCACATCTGTGCACATCGGTCGACCGGATCGGTCGACCGGCCCTTTGGTGCGGTCGACCGGCACGGTCGACCGACCAGCCTGTCAGCCCAAAAACCAGGTCAGAAATTTTGGAAAAAATATTTTACAAAAAATCTCTTATCATTTCTGAAAAATTCCATAAAACTGTTTTATCATTTTATGTTAAAACATAAACATGTGATAAAAATTTCAAGACAATATATCAACATATCAATTTATTTTTTGTGTCTTGCAAATTTTATCAAAAACAAAACTTGTATTTTATCAAACTTGATTTTCCAAAACATGAATAGGGATATCAAAATAAGTTTGTTAGCAAGTTAAAAACATGTATGTATAACTAGAATACATCTACTATACATAAAAAACATGTAAACTTGTTTTGATCAACTATTCATAAAAATCAAATATCAAATCATAAAACGTGTGTCGTGTACACTTGAGCATATCAACTAAACTAAGCTTTACAAATGGATCTAAAAACTCTATCTAAACTAGGATACCTAAGTCTTCTTGACGATCTTCATCTTCAAGTAGACTTGATCCAAAACTCCGTGATTCTCCAAGTGCAAAGGTATGATCTTTAAGCTTTGGCACCGGAATCACCATGATAAGCTTCTAATCATCTTGTTGAAGCTAATCACCAAACTAATATCCTGTTAATGATCTGAAAACTTAGAAACACAAGAATATTAGTAAACATAACTACATGAGTGTTGATCATCATCAAAACTAGAGTGGAAGGCCATTGG